>CAICTM010000178.1:0-98462 GCA_903772945.1 Seminavis robusta
TACTAAGAATCAAGTTTGATTTCACTACCATGTCATTGGGTGGAACAGCGTATTTTTCCCTGCGAAAATGGCATACCGATAGAAAGGAGAACTTCTCCATTCCCGATCCTGCAGCTGTCAGCGACAATGCAGATAGTCTCAAGAAGATTCTTGATACAAAATACGAACAACTGACTTAAGGCAGATGTGCCGAGTCGAAACAGTTAAATAAGGAAGAGCAAGAACTGCCTCATGCCTTTTTAACCAAGAGCTTCGGCCCAGTCGAGGAACTTTGGACAGCTGCAATGGACGAATACGAAGTAGACTTCGTCCCGACGCTAAATCCATTATACTAGGGCTCACCCCATCCACGGGTCCATACCAAACACTCTTAAGAGGAGGTGAACGTCTCTGCGAAACAGGGGCACTCAAGAAGGTGAATCGTTCCAGTGGGCGGCACCAACTTTTTATCATTCCCAAGAAAGAGGATCTGCACGATTCATCTCGGATTTTCGGGAACCGAACAAACGGATCAAGCGGAAGCCTTATCCTATCCCAAAAATACAGGACATCTCTTGAACCTAGATGGATTCAAGTGCGCTACCAGGCTAGACCTGAACACGGGACACTACCACATCGAGCTGTCACCCACTCGAAGCAACACTTTACCATTGCACTCCCGAGGGGAAAGCACGAGTACCAGAGTTGCCAATGGGCCTATGTAATAGCCACATCTTCCAAAGGAAGATGGAAACACGCATGCATGACTTAGAAATGTCCGTGCATATATTGATGATCAACTCATCCTAACTGACGCCGATCTGGCGGATCGCGTTGAATAGTTAGATGACTTTTCTAAAGACTTCAAGAAGTCGGGGTTAAAATCAACACTACAAGGCCTTCCTCGAAAGGAAGAACTTGAATATCTAGGCAATTGGACTACGCGAGAAGGAATCCAACCCTTAACTAAAAAGATAACAGATGCGATCCAACTATGGCTCTTCCGACCAACAGGAAGGAACTTCGTGGATTCATTGGACCAATGACTACCAAGGGCTGCTCCAAGACAGCAGACGGAGTAACCATCGTTTGAACCAGACGTGGGTTACCCAGTATCCATGACCGGTTGTCATGGACAGAGAACGTGAGTCCCGCGCAGAGGTCGAGAAGACTCTCGGGATGAACGTGGACTTCGTCGCAAGTTCACGCGCGTCAATCGTGACAAGATTCACCACATCCGTTTCAAAGCAAACGGAAATACATTAAGGAACGTCGCCAACGACTTATCCAGAAAAAACCAATAAGGAGAACACGACACGTGTCCCTCATCAAACCCATGTCAACGATACTTGATGATTCATCAGTATCAACCGTTAGTACGGTCAGCCAAAGTCCTTACCACACAGACCGAGTCAATAACAATGGCACTGTACGGCTCCGACATACTACCGCCAGTAGCGGCACAGTCTACCAGACTTGGAAATAAGGTATTTACACCCATACAGGCCTGATCCCCTTGTAGGATTGCCATCGTGCGACGCACATGTCTACATCCAATCTCCGGAGAGTGCCCGCACTTTAATCATATGTTCTCCTTGTCCGACTGATGTCGTGCCTTCCGTGACCCTTGTCAGGGGGCAAATGCAATACACGCTCTAGCCTTATTCGCGGCTCGATCCTAGATAGGGGTGAGTTCGACTCATGACTGAGTCTCTCGGAATAGTCATTGAGACAGGATTCTCAATGACCGCTCTAGTCATACTAGGTTGATGATGAAACATCGCTCTAGAGATTTAGCCAGCGTGGAGTACTTCCACGCTACTAGATAAATGCTAGACGAATCTTCCACGCGTTCCGTTTTTGGATCGTGAAGTGAGTAGGATTGCTACCGCAACCTACTCTATCACACTCTACAGTCTCCCGCGGGAGTTCAGATCTACGATCCTTTGATTGTGGATCTCTCTCGTTGATTAGTTTTCATAGCTTTCTAATCCTCTCATAACTTTCATTCTCTCAAACTCAAAACACTCAAAAGATCTTTACACTAGCTTTTAGCGTAGTGCACTCCTACTGCTTCTGCCCGGCCTCAACAGGATAGGTATCAACTGCTGCGGTATCAAAGGGGCTACAAGCTAATCAGGATCGGTCTCAATCTTTCGTACTATTTTCTTAACTATGGTAGAAAGGACGATCCTTTCTTGCTGCTTTGCTGGGAGATAAGCCAACTGCGCATGCTGGAGTTGTAGGCCAGCATAGCTGTTGGAGCTATCCCAGAGGAATCCAGAGCTCTCACTCCTAAAAGTTATCGTCACGGCTGGTTCAGGAGTAGTTTGCGCGAACTACTTGAGTCGGCGAGGTAGCTTCGACAGGTGTGGAGGAGCGTGGTGTGCTGTGTGTTTTAGGTTGGAGGAGAAGGACGGTTTCAGATCAAGGAAGAAGGTGGACAATGATGGATTGAGCCTGGCTCGCAAGGATGAAAATGTGTATCTCCAAGCAAGGGACGGTGACCACTTGATGCTCTCTTTCCAATGTGAGGTGTGCCACTTCCGAAATATGATGCAGAGGGACCAGGTAGCTGGAAATGTGACGCATGAGAGATTGCTTCTTCATATACGGCGGGGAATCTTGGAAGCCTTCTGGAGTCGAGAATCCACAACCGTGAACCACAACCGATTGGAAATGTTGCGAGGACAGAAGACGGCAGACAAGTTCGGGTTTGTGAGCTTGAACCCTCCCTATGGGCCATTCCCGCTGAACGATTCTTTGGGTATGATGGCCGTGGTGGCCATTATCGATCGCTCTCAAGATCCATATGGTCGCTACGAAAAGTATGTGCAGCCAAATACATACCGGAAGGCGCAAACGGCGATGTCAAATGCAGCGCGAGCAAGCTTGGAAGGACAAGGCTACTCCATCGGAGCTGATGGACTTAAGAAGGTATGGATCACCAATTCGTCCACTCACACCCATTTCTTCGCTCGATTCATGTCCGGAATCAAACGGCGAACTGGCGAGGTCACTCGACAAGACAAGTCAGTGTCATTGGAGGTCATGCTGGAAATAAACGTCATTCTAGAAGAACGATGGAACAACGCAACGAGCGAAGTGAGCAAGTAGACGTCCTCGCGCATGGGCTCATGGTGGAATGGCGAGTACTGCACAGCTCTACGAGGAGAGGAAATGCTAATCATTGAGATGAATGGCACGCGCAACAGTTTCTCGAACCTGGTCGCGTGGAAGCAGCTCGAGCCACATTTCCATTACGCGATGGCTGGCAGTATCAAGACGGACCGCTCAGCATCAGCCTCGCTGCGCATACCTATGGTTGCAAAAACAAGCGGCAGCGAACTACGTCCCGCTCTGTGGCACCAGCGATACATGCGATGCTTAGAGCGACGAGGGCGAGTTGGAGGCTACCTTTTTGGAGATGATACTGGGGGACCAGCTCGCTTACGAGACTTCGAAGAAGACTTCTTCGAACTTCTGGAAGAAGTGCAGCGGAGGAAGCCAGCAGTCATAGATGAAAAAGTCAAGGTCCGAGAAGAGTTCGGCTTGTTGAGGTCAATCAGACGAGGGGCCACCGCCAGGGCCCGGCATCTTGAATTAGGAGAAGACTTGGTGAACACCATCAACCGATGGAGGACAGATCGAGACAACCCTGGCGGGCACAGGAAGGTGATTGACATCTACACGGAGTGGGAAGCACTCACTCCGTTCCTGTTGAAATATTCACATTCCTTTTGAAATCTCACTCGGTCGATGAGGTTTCTTCACCAGGAGGAAGACGAGGGGGGACTGGGGTCTCTGGTGTCATGACCAGAGACCATGTGTATCTACAAATGGACAAGATTTGAATGTTGGGAACATCCATGCTCTGCCAAGGTGTTGAACCAGGCAGAGCAACTCCTGTAAAGGAGGAATGTCTGTTCCCATCAGGATTTGAATGCCCTAGAGCACAGTGCCTTGGAGTGACCCTGTCACGGGTACTCGGGTATCAGAAAACCCCCATCTTAGTGAATATAATGGTGTTAATGCATATGTGTTATTTATAGCTTTGGACTTCCATGACAGTACTGAATGAGACAAAGAACCCAAGACCAGATCCCCCTTTGATCCCACGGTTGCATGAGCCTGACCCCCCACCATTTGGATTCAACACATGATGTACATGGTAGACCCCCTTCGCTTAAGAATTGGTCCAGGATCTAGCTAGCTTGGATCTTTTCGATAGTGGAAAGATACCCTTTCGATGTCGATGCAGTTAAGGTTAAAGTTATTGTCATCCACGCCCTGATCCCACGGAGTCCAGGGTGTTTGGTGCATGCTAAAAGGAACCGTTCAGTCAAGCTGCGGTGGCCTGAAGCGTGGCAACGCGTTTTCTAGTTTATGTATGCATTCAGGTGCATGTACACTGACTGCATGTACACTCCACAGGGAAAGGATCTGGAGCACAATCAATTTCGATGCGCCCATAAGTACCCCAGTTGTTGGAACAGAGACTGGTGGGCACACTACCCAACAATTGGTTGTCATACGGGCCCAGTGTTGTCAATGATGTCAGCAGTCCAAGTGTTGATGGAATGCTCCCACTCACCCTGTTCATGCTCAAGTACAATACTTCCAATGCAGTCAATAACCCAATCTCGCTTAGCAGGCTTCCAACAAGCTGGTTGCTATACAGGCTCAACACAGTCAACCTGGTCAACAATCCAAGTTCCGATGGAAGGCTGCCAGATAACTGATTGCTGTTCAAGTAAATCCACTCCAAAGCAGTCATCTCTCCAAGTTCAGAAGGCATGCTGTTGCCCAAGTTGTTGCCACCCAAGTGTATACCAGTCAAAGCAGTCAGCAACCCAATCCCAGATGGAATGCTTCCAGTGAGGCCTTGATTGGCTAGACGAATTTCAGTAGTGCTGGCCACATTGTAGATTGTTCCAAATAGATCCACTGTCGCAGGTTGGATGATGGGCTGTGAGGTGGGAGTGGGGGTGGGTGGTTTAGAAGTAGGCAATGAAGTGGGTTGATAGGTTGGACTGTTAGTAGTTGGCTGAGTGGTGGGATTGGGAGAGGGCTGCTTGGAAGTGGGTTGATAGGTTGGGCTTTCAGTAGTCGGCTGAGCTGTTGGATTGGAAGAGGGCTGCTTGGAAGTTGGTTGTGGAGTGGGTTGAATGGTTGGATATGATGTGGTTGGTGCAGCACTGGGATTTCCCGTACCGGTAGGGCGTGCCGTGGTGGGACTTGCTGTTGTCGGGGTAGCGGTTATTGGTTGCTCTGTTGGTGGTAGAGTTTGACCTTTTGTAGGTGGACCAGTTGGTGTGCTTGTTTTTGGGATTGCTGTGGTTGGGTTGACACTGGGCAATTCGGTAGCCACAGTTGGGCTCAGAGTTGTTGGATGCCCAGTAGTTTGCTGTTCGGCGAGACTGGAAGACGGAGACGGTTGCATCGTGGCTAGTCTTATGGTGGGCTGCTTGGTTGGAAAAGCTGTAGCCGGCAGCAGAGTGGGACTGGGAGAGGGGGGATCAGAAGTGGTTCCTTTGGAGGGTGTAAGGGTTGGTCTTTTGGTAGAAGCAGCTCTAGTAGGACTGTTGGTTGGATACATTGGTGACCAATGATTTAGTTGGCAGGATGACGTTGGCAGCTTTCCGGCATGCACTGGTTGACCGACAATATTTTCATCAAAGCTGGCACTGGTGATATTGCGAAACATATTCCCCTCGGGGATACCCTTCCACACATAGCTTTCAATGTAAACCAGAATGTCTTCCCTTTGTAACTGCATGGCATCTGACACCAACTGCCCTGGCACTTGAGCTCCCATATCACCAAAAGTATTCTTGGATAGAAACGAAACAGCGACTGGCTGTGGGGCAGCTTGACCGTTGCTGCCGTCGACAAGGAGGAATTCCCAATCGATGTTGAATGCTTCGGTTGTGACAGTGTTGTCTCCTGTGTGGTTCCGAACTCGGTTTTGAATGAACAGATTGGTTTGGCAAATCAAGTCTTCAACTTCGTCTTGGTTGGGCATTCGCAATGCCCTCGTTGAACCCAAATTGAATCGTGAAGTGAACCATGTAAGTTGTATTGGCAGGTATCACGGCTGGGGGTGCGCTCGTTGTTCCTGCTGTAGGCGACAATGTACCTGGTGTCACACTGTTGGCTCCTCCTGTGATACAAGGGTACCAGTAAGGCAAACTCAACATGCAGAAGCACTACCAAGGGTAAAGATTCAACGTACCATTCGTAGGTGTAGGAGTTAGCCAAATTGCAGAGGGAGCTCCTGTGGGGTTAATCTCTGTGTCTGTTGTTGGTGGGTTAGCTCCATTGTCACCAGCAACAGCAATGGTTACAACAACTGTAACAGTGATGGCAGCGATCACCAAAGCTACCGTTGTGAGACCCCAGCACGTTCTCCTTGAAATCTGGAAAGCAATATAAGGGGGGTTTTAGAGTAGGGAAATTGATTTTGTCTTCATCTGTTGGGTTGTTGCTCGTGTAATTACTGCTGTAGCCGCTGTCGCTTGTGGTCCGATTTCTTCCATCCCTTGCAGGCGGATGGGGTTCGATGCTGTGAGGAGGCATGTGTACTGATTCCATGGTGGATGGGGATAGTGGAGAGTCATTGACCATATCCGTCTTGAGGTGGATCATGGTAGGAGTCCAAACACCTTCAGCCGCAGAGTCAGGGACTGACAGCGGAGAGACAATCTCCTCGCTAGAATTGCCGTTGTTGTTGCCCACAATGTCTCCAGCAGCACCCCTACCAATCGCAGTACTAGTCTTGGTTTGGCTTTCATTTCTATTCAGATTGGTTTCTGGAGTATCAATTAGAGGATCCGGCCTTGATCTTCTGAGTCCATGTTTGGCGACAGCCCCGAAAGTGACGGCTCGTGTGGCTACCAGTCTCTCTTCTTTTTCTCGTCTAGCCGTGTTGAATTTTCTGCCTCTGGATGGACTCCGTTGATGTTCTTGGGCAAGTTCTACATCCTCTTCTTGCTTTTCCTCCCCACTTTCAGCTTCGTCTTCCCGTGAATCTGGAACAAGCTGTACAGAGACAAGGGGGGAATCTACTGTATCGGTACTAGTGGTCTGACTAGCAATTGGAGTGGCGGAAGCAACAGGAATGGCACACACTGTTACACCCTGATGCTGGTGATGGCTGCTGATATCCATGCTGTCCGGCAATGTAATGCTGATGAGTGGGAAGGGTTGTCATGGTGAGGACAAAGTGTTCGTTTGAAAGAAGTGCATGCATAATATGCATATAGCGGTACGAGTGCAGCCAGCAGAGTTGTTGATGCTCTGGGAGGCAATACCTAAAAGCACGAACTCGTTTCAGCCAGTCACTCCCACCAGTAAACCAAAAGAGAGAAAGAGCCCACATCCCACATCTCACCTTGCTAGCTAGCCTAAAGCAAGCATATGTTAACCTTCTTTGGTAATTCGATTAGTATATAAACTTAAGAAAACACAGCGCAGTTCTTTCTCCGTCCAGTTTCCTCAGTGCCATGGATGCATACGAACCCAAGCACAAAAGAGAATTAGGTGCTCACAGCAAACGCACCGGAGTGCAGATGCATTTGGTTACACATGATGACATCAATCATGGAACTCTCAGAACAGGGCATTGAATGCCATTAGAACCAATAGGACAGCCTGTGCACCAAAGGCAACCTTCCACAGACTTGTGGCTGCAGAGGTAGCTGTGCCTGGTTCACCCTGGGAAGCATTACACCCTTTTCGAGGAAAATCTTCGCAACCAGAGTCTTCTTGCTCTTCCCCAAAGGCATAGCAACCATCCAGTTCACCATTGCAAAAGTTATAGCAATCACACGTGGTGTTGTCATTGACTGGTAGGCGATCAATGTACTTCTGGCAGTAGTCATCGTCATTGACATCCACCACAGCACAGGTAGGACCTCCTTCCTCTTCTCCGAGGTCTTCTCCGTCGTGAGTATGATTTCCGTCGTCATGACAGCCATCCACCTGCAAGTATGTCTGCATTCCAAAGTCGGCATGTTCGAGCATGTGGCAATGCATCAGCCAACCACCACTCATGGGAACACTGGAATCAAACTCTTTGCCCATGGCACAAATGTCCTCCTCGTATTTCGAATGCGCCCGCCCAAAGTGAACTGCCAGTCGCTGCACTGCCTTTCCACCCGCTTCCGGGCGACGTGGAAGATGAATGGTATCCTTCCATTCTACAAAGGGAGCCTCCTGTTGCATGGCGGTGGTACCATTCTTGAAAATCCAAGTGGTGGAGACGGGTTGAAAGAAAAATCCATGCAAATGATAATTGTGATCGTACCCATCGGCATTGGCCACGTCAATGAATCGTTCCTCGCCGACCATGACTTTATGGGCAATCTCCGGGGTAATATCCGCAAAAGCCAGCTTGTTGCCATCTCCATCAACCTGCCCATAAAAGGGCACATCTCCTACCAAGTCGGCACCGCCGTGTCCAAAGACCACATCCAGCGGTTCCGTGTTGGAGGGCACCACGGGGTCAATCGTGACCAATCCCGACGGTGGTTCGTAGGTGGTTTCGGCGGCGGCTGCGTCCACCACAAACTCCATCAAGACCTGTTTGGGGCGTTTGCCGTCAATGGGATCTTCGTGGTTGGCTTTGATGACGGTCTCATTGGTATCGGCATCCAATCCTTCATACACATCGTGAAATCCAACCGGCAAATCGTGCCATTCCATGTTGATGGATTCGGTGGGTGCCAAGACGACCTCGGCGCGTTCTCCCGGGGTGAGCAGTAATCCCAATGAAGGATCGGGATTGGACACTTCCATGCCTTGACCATCGGTAATAGTGTCAATGGGTAGAATTTCCACGGGGGTCTCAAAGAGACCTCCATCTCCAGCAATCTTCCACACTTTTTGAGCACCCGTAAAGGAAATCCTCATGAATCTCGTGTTGGCGGCATTGATGAGTCGCAGGCGCATGGGCACTCCCGTGGATTGTTGGACGGGTGTCAAATTATTATTGACGACCAGTAGATTTCCATAACGTCCATTGAGCAACTGTTCGGCTCGGACCAGCGGTGTAATGGCGGGATCTCCCAAGAAGGGTACAAGGCCGGTTTGTGCCTCGTTCAAGAGGAGATCGTCCAAAATGAGAGTGTGGTCCTCTTGGGGAAGTTCGGCGTCGAGTTCCGGGTCTCGAATCAGCAATGCCCCGTACAGACCCGATGCCGTGTCTTCGTAGGTGTGGACATGGGTATGGTACCAGTGAGTACTGGCATGTAACAAATCAAATTCGTAGACAAACTTTTCTCCCGGCTCTACCAGATCTTGTGAGAGAGGAGTGCCATCCATCAAAGAGGGGACTGGATGCAAGAAAACATTGAAGCAATGAGAGCGGGTGAGATACCAATAACAAACAACATGCAACAGGGTATAACTATTATCATGCCATTGCCTACCTTCCACGCCATGCCAATGGAGTGTAGTTCCATAGTCCAGATTGTTGGTAAAGTGCACTCGGAGGGTATCTCCCACATTGGCTTCAATGGGAGGTCCGGGAATTGTCCCGTTGAACGTCTTGGCAGCCATGAGCGTGGGACCTCCATTTCCCACCTCGACGTCGGCAACTTTGGCCTCGAGCCATACCTCGACAAGATTCCCATCTGCGGCCAACACGGAGGGAAGGATGGCAAGGGCGCTTGAGAATAGAACGGAAAGCTTCATGGTGTTTGTTTTTGTTGTCGCAACAAACAATAAGAACTCAACGCAGACCGGTTGACACAACGATGAAACTTTTAGTGAGAACAGAGTAGGAGGATCGGAGGACCTTCTTGAAAGTATGGCGCAGAGATCTTCCTGTGGCGTCAACGTAGCAAACAGGTGACCCAATCACTATTTCGCTAGTTCCGTCATGTAGTTTTGGTGGCACCAGTAAAATTTTTCTTCTTTGAAGTGATGACTGGTACAGTATGAGATTGAACCGCGCTTGAACATGAAAACAACGTCATTGACCGGAACGCACATCAACAGAATTACATCGGAGCCTTCTTTTGTGTTCCGCAGGATCCATTCGAGATCACAACATCACAACAAAAAGGACTGGCTGTGAAGCATCCATGTCGCGGGAGGCTCTTAGCCACCAGCCATTGGAGCATTGGATGTAAGATAGACCTGGAGGTCCTCCTGATGAAGTACCCGAATACTTACATGTACCGGTACCATTGAAACTTAGTCGGGCATTGAAGCTGCATGCATGGGGCTACTCACTGTGTAACGGTAGCGCTGGCTAGAGGTAGCTCTTGATCATAGCTGAGCAGTCAAAGCGTCAAAGCCAATTCGGAGCCAAACGCCAAGCTGGCCTTGGCAAACAACTCACTGGTACCGCGACAAGCCCAAGCAAGATATCTGTCTTCTTGTATCCTTCATGGCACTGCAGCCAGTACATCGTACACGGCGAATCTGTTGTCGCTTTGGAGCCAACTCCCTGGCTGCTGAGTCCAGCTTCTTCCAGCGCAGGAAGAAGTCCCTACATTAGCAATCACTCAACAAAGAAACGTTCGCAAAAGGCACGTCTTCTATTGCCCCCAGCTTGCAGCCACGTAGATTCAAGTTGGGTGCAAGAATACATGGAAGAGCGATGCTGAAAATTGATCCCAAATTGCTTATTGCATATTAATAGTCGTTGGAGTCAAAGCAAGTGGCTGTTATAGTGTTGCCATACAGTACTCACTTCAGCTATCGTCCGGGGATAGCCTCAAGGATCCATGTCGTCTTTCATGCTGCTTTTTAGTTAAAAAGCAGCAAGAAATGATTCCTCAATGCCCGCCCATTCCTTGTCGTATCGAGCGCTGACCTTTTGAATACTCTCACGTGTCAGGCACGCCGAATGGTCTATAGACTTGAGAATACCTGGAGATGCTAGCAACTTTGGGACATGATTCGGGTCTCCTACCACCGGTAGCCAATAGGCCGCTCCGTAGCAAGTGAAGAGTTCCTCACCCGCGTCGACCGCCCTGGTGGTGACGGTGGCCATGAGAGGCACCGGTCCAAATGGAATTTGCACACAGTTTTGTTTTTGGAGGGACTGTTCGTAGTAAGTTAGGACTTGTTCTTCCTGGTATCCTTGTGGTTGTGGCAGTATTGTGGCTCCATCATTGACGCAGTGACTGGTCCATCCCGGATGGACGGACCGGTGGGGATTGACATCGATAAACAGTTTTTCCTTTCCGCGTATCGTAGTAGAGTAGCCCGTGAGAGGACGAAGCAAGCATTGTCGGTAATTGCGACCATCTTGGTCTTGTTGTGTGTCAAAGAAGTCTTGATCCACGTCATTGGTGGAGGCAATGGCTGCAGTGGTTCCTCCCGTACTAGTATGATCCATTCCTATTCCATGGACGGGATAAAAGCTCACGACCGTCCCTTCTTCCAGATTGGTGTTGGCCAATAGACCCAATCCAGCGTTTGGAACGGTGGACTGGTCAACTTGGACTAATTCACAACAATCCTTCCATAGCTTCTTCCATGATGATAGCCCATAATATGACTTTGGATTTGCAGTCTCTGTCGTTGTTGCCATCAGGATCTGAATCTTGACAAGAGATTCTTCCATGGCCAGGGCGAGGAAGGGGTCGATTCTTGGAGATGTGCCGTCGTCGTCGTCACGAAACAGAGCATCTTTCGAGAATCTGGGTTGTCTGCGTGAGGGCTGTGAACTCCTCTGATTACCAAGCAGAGAGCTGTATCCAATCAGAAAGCCAGTTATTCTCGTTGCTATGAACGACAATAGAAAGCAGCACTTTGCGACACTGGTATGCCTTTGTTGCAATAGCTTCATTGCTCCATTGTCTTTAGTAGTCTCCTTGCCATTTTGCCATCAAGGATCCGACCAAAAAATGAGGAAAGATTTGCGGATCTTCGTGGATCGTGGATAGTTAGGGCTCAGGATATTCTCACATCAGACCACAAACTCCCACCCGCCACTCATTTTTTCTTTCAACACAACTTTGGAACTTGAAACAACGAAACAATCAAAGAGACTAAAGTACCATGGCATCCTTTGGTTTGCAACGACCTTCGGCAGCGGCAGCCGCTGTACCAGAACAGCTTATTGAAGCAGGGACACCCTGGATCGCAGCCGCCGACGGCAAGCTCTCTCTGCTTCAAACATCACTCCAACGTCTCCAGCTTCCCGTGACGGCCGCCGATGAAACCGGGTACACGTTGCTCCAAGCAGCAGCCTCGTACGGACAATTGCCCGTGTTGCAATGGATTCTGAGTCAAATACATGCAGATCCAAACGGTATTAATGCCGTGGACCATGAAGGCGATTCGGCACTCCATTATGCTGGAACGGCCGAGGCGGCTCGCATGCTCGTCGAGGTGGGAAGAATAAATGTGGGACTCGTCAATCGACAAGGCAAAACAGCACTCCAGCAAAAGCAAGAAGAATTGCAGCAGTTATTGGACGATGAGGACGAAGACAGTGACAGTGAAGATGTGGAAAGTTTGAAAAAACAAGTCGAATTCTTGACACAACTGCAACAATAATATGCCACTAGCCAGGAGAAATCAGAAATCAACATGGACAACAATGGCGTGTGGATTCGACACGCAGCTACTGAAATTGATTAGGGAAAAGCAATACCAAGAAATGCCAAGAAAGACAACCAATTCGCAACAGAATCATTCAATCAGGAACAAGGAATAATGGCAGATTTGCTCCATCGGTACTCCACCAGTGTTGCAGGTTTCCCTTTCCTTCTGATGCCCTGATGTCGGCTCATTCGATCGTACCTACTAGTCTAGCTAGCGCGAGTCTCAGTTTAGAAAAGCGTGGATGTGGTCCTATTAATAAAATTCCGCTTTATGCATCCAGCAAAACTTGCTGCGCTTTTGGGCTTCCAGACTTCCCTACTAGCTGGGGTACGTTTCGTTATTTGATTGACAGCTCCAATACTTTTATCGATGGTTATTCTCTTCTGGGTTCATCGTTCTCCTGCTACCCAAAGTATTCCTTTCAGGTATCTACTTCTGCTTTTAAAAAGAGTTGGGCCCACTACGAAAAGCCGCAGTGTAAATCCATTCCCAAAATGGACCCCAAGTTGGTTCATCATCTGCTAACTCTCATGTAGCTCTCAAACCCCCAAAACCACAACAAACGCATTGTTGAAGCACAGTCTTCCATACATCATCAACCATGGCATCTGCACCAGCATCTAAAACATTGATCCCATCCTGGACTTTGAGCCTACTCGCTCGACTACGTCCTGGTGCTTGTCCACATCAATGACCACATGAGCATGCCCTGGAATGGGATGGGCTCTTCAGATTGGTTTGGTCCACAAAGACACCAAGAACTTTGAAAGTTTGCGACAGCCCTTTTTACACGGCTGGTAGCACAGGCTCACCGTATCCTACCGTGGGTCTGGAAGAACTCAACTCCTTTCACTTGATGACTTGCCTGAAAAATAAACCATTTGTTGCAAGGAAGAACAAGGAAAAGTTCCGAGGGAAACACTCCTGTCATTTTGGCGGTGACAGCAGGAGGGAGAATGATTCAATCACTTACCTGCCATTTGCTACATCCAATTCCACTCCACTGTCTGTTGTACGGTATGCACCGGTAGAGAGCGCCAAGGGCAGGAGTTTGGAACCCTATTCTCTGCTTTCTGAATGAACGCCAACATTATTTCCTCTTCGTCTGGGGGGGCTTTAATTGGCTTGACCGCCTGATGTTCACAGCTTGGCTGTTTTAAATTTTGCCAAACAAAAACCAAAGACGAAGCCACAAAACTCGCTTCGGTTGTCTTCTTGTTTGTGTTGACATTGTCATTGTTGTTGTCTCACATCGCCATCCTTCAGCTGCGTTTCCCGAACATCATGTCATCATTGGAAACAGCCGTCGTCAAGTTGGACCCTTCCAAGGTGCCCAAGTTTTTGGGTGGAGCCGAGGAGAAATTTGGCCCCAAGGCAATGATTCGGCTCCCAACGGAGACCAACTATGCCAAGCTTCCCCGTATGTCCAGTAAGGATCTACCTCCTCTTCATAGCAAAAACCAAGTCTTTACAGACGATGACAAGCAGGGAGAGAAGCTCTTTCTCTGACTTTTCCAAGGCCATGTCTTCTTCGAAACAACAACCCACATAACCAATGACGGGCACTCGGATCATTTCATTTCGGCCAGTCATGAGCACCCAAATTCGCCCGATGCAATGGTTCACTTTTTGATTGAGGAAGATCGCTTCGTTTGGGGTGTTATGTTTTCTGGGATAGATAGTCACTGGCGTGAATCGCAAAAGGAGGCCTTGGCTTATCGCATCCTTCATATTTACCTCCGCGAATACGGGGCAGGCCTGCCGAAAGAAACTGCTTACTACCTTGGCCGACGCATTACTGTCACATATAGATCCAAGAAATACTGGAAGGAATTGCTGGATGTTACATTGGCGCTTGCCGATTTGGGGTTTTTCTTCAACATCAGCATGACTGGAATTTTTCTCATCAACGCGGCCAGGTCTTTTCATAGGCTTGGCAGAATGGAGGAGGCAGCATTGATATGGGATGATCTGGCAGCCGAGAAGATCTTGCAGAGCCTGTGTGATCAAGACTTTGGTGAAGCCAGCTCCGAAAAAGACACCTCCCATCTCGAGGCTGGTCTTGCCTATGTCACTCTCCGAAAGTTTCCTGACGCAGAACGGAGCTACATAAACGGTCTGTGCCGCGTGCTACAAGCAGAGGCAGTCGGCAATCTTGGCATGGAGGCTATGAAAGCAGGCCGCGACATCAATAAGGCAATCGTTTGGTTATTGAGGTGCTATGCAGGTTGGGTAGCCCACTCCCACAACGGAAACTTGTTGGATCATGAAGGAACGGATGTCCGGGTTGTCGAGGTGGCATTGGGATGTCTCGCAGCAGCATGTGGATTTGAGGGCCACAAGGTTCAGCACTATGATGTCTATTTTGGGAATGTGATCAAGAACAAATATCGTCACAATCAAAGCACAGCACGAAAGCTCCTCGATGCAGCACTCGCCTTGCAGCCCGATGTGGTCAAATTTCGTGCCAAGTTGCTTGTGGCAATCAAGGATGGGTCCACCGCAAAGATTGCAGCCAAGTATTCCCAACGCGACGCAGCCACCTCATTAGGTGTACGTGAATTGTTGCCATCGAAGCAATATTACAAGAACTTCTTGCAAGGATTCGTTATAGTACCCGACGAAAAGGATAATATTGGCAAGTGCAAGAATTGCGAAGACTTCTTTGCTATTACCCTTCTCCGCAACTGCCCCTGTCGCACCGTTTCCTATGTAAGTTGTGCAGTTGTTTGGGGCTTTCGTTTGATGTGCGTGGCCTGACATATATCTTGATTGTTGCTGTTCAGTGCTGCAAAGAATGCCAACTGGCTCATTGGAAGTTGGCGCACAGACGCGAATGCCCCCTACGAGGCAAAACCAAAGGAACAAAGAGTTCCTGAGGAGCCTATCCGAGGACATTTCCAATCACCCGTCCCATCGACTGGGTCTGTATGCAAAGGTGCACTGAGCAAAGTAAATTGAAACGAAACCAAAGCTGCGATGAAGTCTGCTTCCAGGGCATCTCTCATCGAGTATGCAAAGTTGCACCGAGCAGCGAAAATCGAAACCAAACC
The DNA here is from genome assembly GCA_903772945.1 of Seminavis robusta. Classification (NCBI taxonomy): domain Eukaryota; phylum Bacillariophyta; class Bacillariophyceae; order Naviculales; family Naviculaceae; genus Seminavis; species Seminavis robusta. Next base: position 15,600 of record CAICTM010000178.1, read on the forward strand.
AAAGCTATGATGAAGGCTGCTTCCGATGTCATTTCGGGGCATCCGTCAAGTCGCCTGAAGTACTACCGTATGTAAAGGTGCAATGAGCAGAGTAATTTGAAACCGAAATAAAGCTGTATCTATCCGTAGACTTGCAGAGGCCCACCATCACACAGGCAGCAATGACTTTCGCACCGTGACAATTCGTCGGCTTGCCACGGACGGTGGCGGTTGGTTCTGGACGGTTGACGTCTTTGCTTCTAATGCAGGCTCACAGCTGGTCTTCTTTTCTTTTTTGGGTTTATCCTTTTCTTCGGATTGTTTTCAAAGTTTTCCTACTTTCTAATAGTTCCTTAACATTCACTTCTTTGGCTTCTACCGGTATGGGTTTTGCAGATTGCAGATCCACCAGCCAGTCATGTCCCCAAGGTACCGGCTTCCAAGTTTGTCTGATGGGACGCCCTCCACAAGGTTTTGTAAATGGTTCTAAATACAACAGTCTCCACGTAGCCTGCCTGGCAGCTTGTTTCTACAACTCTTCATATTGGTTGAATTCGTCTTCTATCGGTGGTTCTTCTTCCACTTCTTCTACCGGTGGAGGTGGTTTTGGCTTTTTCTTTTCCATCTTTTGTTGTTGTTGTTTCTTTTTCTTCTTTTCTTCCTCCTCTTGTTTCTTTTTCTTTTCTCGCTTGAGTTTTTCTGCCTTGATCCGTAGCACTTCGGCTTGTCGCAGCATTTCTTCTGCCTCGTCGTCCTCTTCTTCATCCTCCTCCTCTGCCGCTTCGTCTTCTCCATAGCCTCCCAAATCCTCATTGACATCAAAATCATCATCTGGATCGTACTTGCCCTGTTTACCAAATCCCCACTCGTCGCCATCTTCCTCCTCCTCGTCACCATCTTTTCCTCCACCAAATCCAGCTCCAAACATTTGTCGGTACATGCGCGATTGTGGATCTTCCACAATTTCAATAGCCTTTGGATATTTCTTGACTAATTTCACCAACAGTTTTCCCAACTTTTGCGTGGTATCCGCCTTTTCCAGCAACGCATTGACCTTTGATTTGTTTTCCGGTGCATGCATGCGGTAAAAGTGTCGTAGCGATTCTTCTCGTGCCTTCAAATGTCGATCTCCATACTTTGTAGTACAGGCACAATGTTTGGACTGTTCCACTTCGTGCGATCGACATCCTCCTACGGCCAACAACATGGTCTGTTGATTGGCATTTTCCAGGCAATTGTCATATTCCTTTCCCGTGGCTTTGCATTTTTCATCCACGCACTGTTTGTAGTCGCGATCGCAATCCTTCTTGAGCGTGCCACAAATTTGATAACAGGCATGCCAGTGATGACAACAGGTTTCGTAGGGTACTTCTTCTTCTTCGTCATCAAACAGGGACATGCTTCCCATGGCATTGCAACCGGCCGATTGGTATTCGTGTTTCTTTTTCGGAACCGGTTCATAGCCCTCGTCGCATTTGTACGGTTTGCAGCGTTCTTGATTGGCGGCGTCTTGGGCAAAGTTCATGTAATCAAAGGAAGCCACAACAATATTGGACGGTAGTGCCAGGAGTAGTAGTGGGAGTACTAGTATTCGGGAAGAAATAATACTCGTCATGGTGGAAACGTGGAACCACTTGGAAGAAAATGTAGAAATAAATAAATGTTGGCTACCACAATTCGAGATGTTGTGATCAAATGAATTGTCTGAGAGTCTAGACTAATCAAGGAATCGGTGGTTTAATTGATGATGGTGAGGACCATGCAAGATTGTAATGCCACGAAGCAGTTTGTGGGTTGCAACAGTTGTAACCATTGAGTGTCAATGGCTTCAAGTTTGTTGCCAGGTGCTGTGCAGTTTTCTGAAGTCAAAAGATCGCGAAGGCATTGAGAAAGATCCAATCACAATCAACCCTAACCCTGAAACAACTGGTCAAAAAATCTAACCCTGATGAGATAATTCAAAATGCGAGAACAACGGCTCTTTCGGCGTCAAGAGGATCCTTCGACACCGTGAAAGTGGCAACAATCCAACCTTCAAACTGAGAATTGATGAATGATATCAAGGCAACCATGACATCCACCGACACCCAGAACAGCAGCAGCAAGGACAATGGTTCGGAATATCAAGGTCCCACGTTGACGCTTGAATCGGTCTTTGTTACCAAGGAGGCCTACCGACAAATTGCCGAAGAATTCTATCCCTGCCATTCCAAGCATCTCAATCTCATACTCCACATTCTCGGAGCCGGTGTTCAAATGTGGGGTGTCGTGCAATTACTCCGCTTCTTTCATCTCCAAATCATTGTCTATATCTTTTGCTTTTACGTCGCCATTACGTGTCCCATCATGACGGGATTGCTCCATACACTCTGGTTTGGTTCTTTCTTGACGGTGCCACTTCCTACTATTCCACCCGACTTTTACGTGGTACTGCCACTTCAAGACGTCGACCCCACACTGGTCAGTTGTGTCATTGCCATGGCCTGTGGCGTGGTCAAAGATATCGGGCATCATGTCTGTAATGAACCGCCGTTCATGGGAAACTATATAAAATCCAAACCATATCTCTTTTTCTTTCATGCCACCTGGCATTTGCCACTCCTCATTGATGCCTATTCGCCATTTTCTACCGTCAAACAACAACAAAACAAGCTGCACAAGAAACTGTAAAAAGGAGAATTATTCGTGGTCGTGGTGAAACCACATGAATCAACAATCTACGCAAAATGACATCTTGATGGTGGTGGCAAAACTACGCGATGACATTGACAAGATTCTTCGCTGGCTGTTCTTGGCCGATGCCAACCTGGAATCAATCTCGGAATTGGATGGATTAGTCTAGTCTGCATCCACGGGGTAGTTTACTGTTTGATGCAAACAGGTACTGTACTGTGCAGAATTCTTCCAAGTCTAGAAATCATTCACATCCACCTTGACAACGCTGAGTTTCTCCGCGCTTGTAACAAGTAACATCTATAGAATGTGATTCAACTGTCTACGTCGAGAGGCCATCTGAACCCAAAATCGTCGAGACGCACTTCCAATCAACATAGGCATTGCTTCGTCCGCGTCCCAATGCCAGGATTGCAGTCTTGTCTTTATGGATTTATGCCACATTCAATCCATGGTGACATCCTCGAACCTCCCATTGCTTTTGACCGAGTCATACGGTTTCATCGCAATGAAAGGGAATGTATGATTTCTTTCGGGCTATATGGGTATTGGTGCTCACGCCTATTTTATTTTGCACTGGTGTATAGTTGGCTGCAAAGCGTGAATATAACAAGTACAAAGTCTGATAATACTAGATCGTTACCTGGTTAGGAATAGGCCACAGGAGGGGGCTACCGTATGTCAAGAGTTTTAGGACTCCGAAGCTGTATCCTGAAGACCTCCCGAGTGTGTAATTATTGTAGTTGTTACGAAGATGGTTGCCAAATTGTCCGCTCTTCCATTTGTACACGGAAGAGAAGGATCACTTATGAAGGCAGGAGGTTTGAGGGCTTCAGCAGTTGTGATGGAATCCTAAATGCTCTTTCTTGTGCGCTAGGCTTCGGGAGAGACCAAGGCTGGTCATCAATCAATGTAACGGTGAGCTTACTTACCAGCAGTCCACACTTGAATGCCTTCTCTCGAGCTAGCCACGGTAGCTATTCTTATCCGTGAGGTTACCTAGCTAGTAGAATGCCACCATAGTTTCAAAGCGTAGAATTCGACCGTGGAGGAAGCTTCACCGTGTGGTGTTTTGGCAGCTCATCAGGCTTCGAAAAGGCGTCGGTGGCAACAGACGCTGAACCCATTGATGATCTTGGCATGAGGCCATGCTGGTCTCTCGCTACCAGTATCGCCTCTACTTGGTCTTGGTTGATGCTAATGACAACTAACAAGTAGACTTGCTTGCTACGGGTACCACGTTTAAGGTCACAATGGCGCGAAGCTCCCTTCCCCGCCGGTTGCAAGGCAAGAAAACGACTCAGCATCGGTACACGACGTATACTTTGTTGCTCCTTTGCTGTGCGTTAGCTATTCTGTTGCTGGGTGGTCGACTGGTGTCTCCAGCAGCCTTTTCATCTTTAGGGTTATCCTACACATATCACGTCAGAACCAACCAAACTGGAGCTGGAACTAGCGATGCAGGGTTGGGTGCTACCAATCGGCAATTGGAAGATCTCAGGAAACAAATTCAAGATCTCAAGACAGAAAATAGACATCTCCACGAGAAACTAGATGCTTGCAATTCACAAGCCCCAGAAAGGCTGGGGGGGCTGACAGCCGAGACCGTCAACGAGAGGGAAGTAAAGCCAGCAGATACCTACAACAGCAACCTTGGCAAGGAACAACTTGAATCTCATGTGTTTTCGAAAAGGCACCATGTGTGTGGGAAATTAAGTCAGGCGGTTGCCAACACGGCAGGTATTGAGACCCCAAAAGATATCATCATTCCTTCCACATCCTTTGTTTGGACACAGCTTCTTGCAGAGATCCACAATGCCACCAATCTGCTTCCCAACGACCCCCAGTATCAGTTACATGATTTCACAGCACATTTGTTGCAGCTGGTGTCGTCGCGACTGCCCCATTCCGCACAGACACTACCGCGATCCTGGGAATCGGTTCAATCTGTGTTGGATATTGCCTGGAAGCGTTTGGAATATTTTCAGTTGCATCCAGAAGCGCTGGTGCATGAAACAGGACAACCCGCAAAGCTGAATGACAGCTACGAACACAAGGAAGAAATTCCTCGGCCCGTCAATATCATCATTTTGGGTGGATCTTTGTTGCAAGGAACAAACTGCCGAAAAGTCATTCGTGATCTTGGGTTCAATATTAACCTGCCACTGCGAGAATGCTGTTGGGGCCATCGACTGGGAGCATTCCTCAATCAACTCTTTCAAGCACCTCTCGTAGAGGTGACCAATATTGGAGTGGGTGGTACCAATACAGCCACTGGAACACTTCTGATACAGTTTGAGCTGTTGCCACCCGAAGCGGCAAACCATCCAGATGTGATTATCAACGGGTACTCTACAAATGACATGCATGCTTGGACAATGGACGAAGCTGCTCACAGCAACCTGACACTGGCCGACCAGATACGGGTCATGGTGGAAAACTTTCATCGCAATGCTACATTGTTAAGGACAGCACAACAGGAGTGCCATCCAGAAAGTGAAAAGCAACAATCGCCACCGCTCGTTGTGTATTTGGATGACTACTTAGGGAACGAACAACGTGAAATTTTGAGCACCATGGAAGGATCATCTTCTGTGCAGACATTGGCTCGCTACTATGGATTTACGTCCGTGTCGTATGCCGATGTGGTCCGCGACTGGGTGTATGGCGACACACACGAATCCTGGTTCTCTCCAGAAGGATGGTATCCCAAAAAGAACAGTGCCATGGTACGAGAGATCCACCCACAGCTCGGCATGCATATAGTGGCTGCATGGGTGGTTGCCTACAATCTGCTACATTTGACAACAACCTATTGCAGCTTGGAACCCTGGAGACGTGTCGACGATGGTTTGGCATCGGCAAAAGACGATATTCTTCAGCATTCCTATGACACGACGCGGCAAGCCCTGCCGCAATTGCCTGCCTTGCGAGGCGACACTCAGTTTGTTCCTGGTGGCAAACCAAAGCCACCACCAAACGGTCTGCCGCCCCGTTTGACCCAAGAATTGTCCTTGGACGACATTTCCCGGAGTTGGCAGGAAGAATCCTCCGCAGGCACCTTGTGGGAGCCATCTGACAGAGTCTGTCCTGTTCCAGCAAAGTGCCCATTTGCATGGGTGAGTCGTATTCGTGTGGCCCCACATCCACACATTCCGGATTCCCAACATCGAAAGGAAGATGTCGCCAACAGCGCCTATTGGAAAGGACATGCCTTGAGTGACTTTGGAGGAGACAGCGACAATAGCAGTTGGGCATTCCAGTCCGAACATGGCAAGGTTGGTGTGAGCCCATTAAAGGGTGTGGGATCGAACCTACTGTTGGAGATCCCACCCCCGAGTGCTCCACCAGAAGAGCATTCTCCCGCCATTCGGAGGGTGACATTATTCTACATGAAAAGCTACGGTCCAAAATGGGATGGTAGCACCGTGCGATTGGATGTTATGGCATTGGATGCTTTATCAGACGAATGGAAACCTCTATCATCGACTAACTTTGTTGGATACCATGCCAAGACTACAAGTGAGACGTATGCAGACACCATTGATCTGCCACCCGACTTTTCATCTTCCAAACTACGTCTATCAATAAAGCTGATCAAGGGGGAGACTTTCAAGATTATGGGACTTGCAGCATGCCGATCTTGAGGAGTTTGCGGCTTCCGTCAATCTGGATGACAATTGGCGCCACAAGTCACAATTGCGACATGGCCTTATTTTTGCCTGTTCGGAGCCAAGAATGATGATGGATCAGGGCGTCCCACTAAAAGTAAGGTATCTGCTGATTCGTTCAGCATTCAGCTGATTGTCGGCGCCCCCATCATGCAACTGACGTGCAGTGGGGATTAATAAGATAACAGATGCTACAAGGCAAGAGGGGAAAAGGCTACGGAGCCTGCATCCAAGAGGGAGTAACCCCGAAAACCATTGTCATGTGCTTTTCGCCTTTTGATCGATCAAGACTGCCAGGAAAGAGTCTGTGAGGCGACCACCTGCAAAAAGGTTTCTGGTTCGTTTACACCAGGTCGCATTGTCCTTGTTTACCATCGTTCACTACCGGTATATCGGACCAACCATTGGTCAGTATCGTTCCGCATTCAATAAATAAGGCATCCTTCATCCAAGGAGAGGAAAACTGTCGAGAGTGAAGGTCCGAGCAAATACACGTACCGGTAGGGCTACAGCCATTTGTCTTGATGGCTGCGCTTTCTGATCCAACCCATCAAATTTGGGATAAGTTCACCTACAATCATTCCCTTCCATGTTGTGCTTCTGGCACAACTTCTCCAACTGTTCTATTCGCCTTTTGAGAAAAAATCGTTCTGCCTCTTTCCGTTGTCGCTTCTTGTCGGCACCATAGTTTCGATTGCTCCAAACCTTGCCAGATCTGCCATCATCATCAGCATCGTCCAGTGATGGTGGTATAAAGACACCTTGTTTTTCCAGTCGAGCGGTAAGCTGGCCGAGTTTCTCGTGAAGGTCATCCAGAGAGTTCGGCCTGTGTTTCTTTTTGGATTTCTGGTTGCCTTGTCGTTTGGTTCCTTGTTTCTTCTTGGAGGAATTTTTGCCACTCTCAGCCTTTTGCTCTGCCGAGAACTGCTCGATCATGCGTTGGATATCCTCTTCTTCATTGCTGCTACCACTATCGCCGTCAACATCCTCATCTTCCAACCACATGGTCAATGATTTCATGATTTCGCCTCATGATTTGAGGTTCCTCGACACACTTCAGGCACTAAATCTTTCAAGCCAACTTATTAATTCTTGTATTCGGTATCCACCACTCGAAGGCAATGCATCCCAACGTGTTAGGGTTGTTGGATCGTGGTTGTCGGAACGCTTGGCTCCATTTGGATGATGCTAAAGACCAACTTCGTCACTTCATCTTGCTCTTTGCGTCCAAGGGGCGCAGCTACTAGTAGCAGCTAGCAGCTTCGCAGTTCAACTCGTTGCACTTTAGCTATCCTCCCACCAGCAGAGAGTAGTATGTGGTTTTGAACGTCGGCTTTGCTGCACGGCGGCTTTGGTGTTGTTGATGCCGAAGGCTACCAATACCGACGGAGGAAGACACATCGAATTTGGAAAATGAATTTTGGCTACATGCACTTTATGGAAATATTGGCTCTTCTGTCCTCTACCGGTACTCTACCACTGATGTTCCTTACATCCTGGTTGCAGCCATGCCAACAACTCCAAACACTGTCACATTCTCGTGAGGGATATTGTCTGTGACAATCTCAACAAGATCAAGATCACAGGATGAAGGTGTGATCTCAAAGACATGAATGCTGGGCTGGCCATCGGATCTGTGGCCAGTGCTGAGCACATAAAGGAATTCATCCACAATTGACATGTCAAGGGGAGCATCAAGAATGGCTGCTACTGGTTGCAGCAAAGTAACTTCTCCAGAATATGAATCAACTCTCAAGCTTGAGATGGAATTGGCATTTCCGTTGTTGGTGGTATAGGCACAACCACTCTCGGCATGACGTTGAATCCAGCATGTTGCAGTTTGCAAAGTTCCCTCAGATGTGGTGATGTTGGTCAATTCACCAGTGGCAGAGTCAATCTCATAGGAGCTGACACCACCAGCATTGAGAGTGGGACCCTGAACAGCTGGGATTCTGGAGGCGGTACCAAAGGCTTCAGCCACAAGCAAGTTGCCACGATCATCAAACTCAAAGGCAAATGGGGTGAAACCAACAGAACGGGTTTGAGTGGGTTCTCCCAAAAGACCTGTTGTGTAGTCAACAGGGTACAGCAAAATGCTTCCTTCGGTTCTTCCCTTGATCAACACAACAAGATGCGATCCATCAGGTGTAAAGCCAATTTGAGCTGGAGCTACAAGGAAGAAGGGTGGGCTCTGACCATCAGTAATGTTGAGCGACACTGTGGATCCTTCGATAGGTGTCAAGAAACAGCCATGTTGCTTGATGAAGCCACTGATGCTACCTTCACCACCAGCATTCAAAATGTACACCAGATCAGCATTTTCAGTCACACTCAATGGGAATGCTCCATTTGTGTGGTAGACTCCTGCGTTAATGAGGTCATCGGGCTTAACAGCAAAGCTTGTCACAGAATCAGATCCAGCATTGACTGCCAAAAGACACTCATCGTTGGTGGTCAAGATGAGGGAATCTTGGGATGCAAGGGGGTCATTGGGGCCCTCTTGGGCAGCTCCTCCTCTGCCACTGGTGACAAAAGACTCGACAAAATGGATGGTTCCAGTTTGGTCATCACGGCTGAACATGAGAACCTCGTTCAGGCTTTTATCATTGGTCATGGTAAAGACATTGCTTGTTGGTGTGACCAGGGGACGGTTTGTTGCTCTGGAAGATGGACCCACTGTGGCACTTCCTCGAGTCAATGGGCTTTCTGTTACAGGGGCCCGAGAGGGGGTTGCTGTAACAGGGGCATGGGAAGAGGGGTTTGTTGTAGCAGGGGCCGAGTCAATGGGCTTTCTGCTACAGGGGCCCGAGAGGGGGTTGCTGTAGCAGGGGCCTGAGTCAATGGGCTTTCTGTTGCAGGGGCCCGAGAGGGGTTTGCTGTAGCAGGGGGGCGAGGGGTTTGCTGTAGCAGGGGCCCGAGTCAATGGGCTTTCTGTTACAGGGGCCTGAGAGGCGGTTGCTGTAGCAGGGGCCCGAGAGGGGTTTGCTGTAGCAGGGGCCCGAGTCAATGAGCTTTCTGTTACAGGGGCCCGAGAGGGGGTTGCTGTAGCAGGGGCCCGAGAGGGGTTTGTTGTAGCAGGTGCCCGAGATGGGGTTGCCGTAACAGGGGCAAGGGAAGAGGGGAATGCCGTAGCAGGGGCCCGAGAGGGTGTTGCTGTAGCAGGTGCCCGAGATGGGGTTTCTGTGGCAGGGGCAAGGGAAGAGGGGGGTGCTGTAGCAGGGCCTGGAGTGTTGGTCCTGAGTGTTTCAAAGCCAGAACAGAACAATTTTACGTTCAAGATACATTCTGTCTCTTCCATGTCAGAAATGGTGGCATTGAACTCATCAATGCCAAATTTGCTGTCACGTAAGCTACAACCCCCACCACAGAAGTTGCCAGCACAAGCCCTCACATCATTTTCATGAAGATCTTCTGCAATCAGCCCTCCAAATGGAAGACCAGTTTGGGGATCCGAAGGGGCAGTACAGAGATCGACGGCTACTCCACCGAAGGTTTGGAGGAGGTCATCAAAAGTGAAGCATGGGCACAGGCTCCCGACGATATGTTCAAGGGGAGTGCCCGCTAGGTCCAATTTGCGTTGCGAGGTTTCTCCGCTTTGAAGCCCAGAATCAGTTGCGTGGGATGATCCAAGAAGCACTGCAAGTAAAGCGAAGCTAATGGCAATCTTCATTGTAGTGAGTGTTGGCTGTGTTGTGATGCCGTCGGCTTGGGATTGTTGATTTGTTGCTTTCAGGTTTGTGTTATTCGGTGCTCTCCCTCTTCGCCCTCTGCGGGAGGCCTACTGGATGAGCGGTCCCAGGCATACCATACTGCATTAGCACAAGCAGCCCTACTGTTCCCAATCGTTCGGTGGCACTTCCGTCCATGGGGCAAAGGACGAAAGCCACTGTTTGCCATCCATACACGCAAAGACTGGTTGGACTTGAGCAAGGTTTTGTTGTCCAGTGAGAATCGAATGATCATTCAATCCGGTTTGCTTCGCTGTTGGTCCGCGCATAGTCGGCCACTCCTGTCCCGCCTGCACTGAAGCTTTCCTCAGAACTGATGAAAGCTTGAGCGTGGGGTAGCTACAAGAGGCTACAATAGACCATCGACAAGCACCGTCGGAACGCGGCCGGGAGGTGAAGTTCATGCTTCTAGCTAGGCAACGCTGATGATGTGTTCAATCGTCTCAAAGTTGATTCGATTCTGTGGCACCCGTAATTGCGTATCTTCAAGTTCGAGAAGCCACCATTGGAAACAGACATTTTCTATCGTCTATAATGATCAGAAGGCTCCTGCTGCTGCTGGTTCCAAGTCTACAGGAGCCATGACGTTAAAAACACACTGGTGCTTCAAGTGTTCAAAGTCCTTCTCTGAATGCTGTCTCAACAATGGATCTCCAAAAAGGTGAGCTTCCTTCTTAGTACATCGTACATCGTACCAGTTAGTCGCTCTGCGAGACCTTTGACTACAAGTTTCAAGAACTTGCCACCCATTTCCAAAGGTTTAGCTTTTCCGCAAAAGCAACTCTACAGCTTTACTAATAATGACCGTGAACTTGACCAGAAACTGTCAACATTCTTTGGCGCATAACTTCACTCTCTAGTCTAGCTAGTTTGCTCATCCGCAACAACATCTGCGGAAGTTTCGGGTTGTGCTGATTTGGAACGTTGCTCCTGAGACTCGACTCCATTCCAACCGTTCTGCTGGCTTCAATTTGGATCTTCGTCAATGCACCCTTACCCACATCGCTCACACATACATGCGAAGAGCTGCCCTCTTTCCTCTGCAAGATAGTTACTACTAGTTGACCACAGCAACCATAATAACGATGGAAGATCTCGTGGTGGAGTTGTTTGACGATGTGGTCGTCGAAGATGACTTTGATCTGTTGTGGGATGAGCCTCGTGTCCCTCGAGAGATTATGGATTTGCAAAATCTGGAAGCGGATCCCTCCTCGGTCCAATCCTATGAATTGACGGTTCCCACGGACGCCAATTATGCCGATCGTCTAGGACTGGCATTGCAACGATGCAGTACCATCCAGAGTATCGATTTGAATTTTGCAGAATGGACCAAATGGGGAGCTCTAGAGGTGATGAATTTCTTGGAACAGTCGACCAGTCTGCAAGAAATCACCTTCAGGGCGCCATACGCCCAAGCCAACATGACCGTGATGCGGACGTTGTCCAGTCTCTTGGAGGCCGTAGCTGTCAATTCGAATGCCAACATCCAGTCACTGTCTCTGATGGATGTGCCATTCCAAGGAAAGAATGTGTCGCCACTGTGTCAAATCTTGACGGAAACAAAGACCATTCGTCGATGGAACCTGAGTTTTTCCGAACCCGTGCTGCAACTCTCTTCATTTGACATGGACCGAATGGCAGACGCATTTGCCAACAACAACAATACACTCGAAGAACTGAATTTTGGATCGTTTTCCAACAGCGCTATATCCGTACTATTCGCAGCGTTGAGCAAAAAGTGCCCGTCAACACTACAGCGGTTGAGATTCCGTCACCCGCATGGACGACGCATGGATCTGGAAATCAAGGGTGGTTTGGAACAATTTTTGATGTCTTCCGAGTGTCATCTTGAGAGGCTGGAATTGGAACAAATCAACTTGGACATGGAACACTCACAAGGCCTGCTGCGAGGATTGCTGGGCAACAAGACACTCGACATGCTTCAATTGGTCCAATGTCAGTTTACTCACGAGCCGCATCTGGCTCAGCTATTGAGTGACATGACACAGCCACGTCGACTGCAACTGGTGCTGCTTTCCAATTCCAATAATAACAACAACAATTCCATGAATGTCATTGGCGCGCTGCAACGCAACACGTGCATCACGCACTGCAAATTGATTGGATTGCAGCATTCTTCTTCCTGTTGTGGACATGCACTCGAGCAAGTATTGACACACAATCGCAGCATCCGGCACTTGCAACTTTATTGGGACAGCAGTACGGCACACAACAATCATGACGAGGAGGACGACGATGATGACGACGAGGACGAGGAAGATGCCGGGCAGGCCAATGCCGAAGAAATGCGTCTGATTGCCAATGGATTGCGTGTCAATCCCATTCTTCAATCCTTGACGTTGCACAATTTTGGGGTGCGATTGGACGAGGAAGCCATGGGGCATCTGGCCAGTGCGTTGCAGGCTTCCATTGGTCGCAATAATCAGCCAGACTACTCCTTGCTGGACCTTTCCCTCGAATCGTCTCCAGTATCCGATCAATCCTTGGCAATGCTAGCCAAGGCACTGTGCAAGCCAGGGTGTCGTCTACGTAGCTTATTCGTGGAATTGGAAGAGGCTCCCAGTGCATTTTACAAAAAGGGCATTGTGAAACTATTCGAATCGCTGGCTGTCAATCAAAGTTTGGAATCGTTACAGATTGGGCATGACAATGAACAGCAAGGGTTGGATCCGCATGTCTTGCAAAGCATGGCCAGGGCACTTCATGGAGCCACAAAGATACAAAAGCTGACATTGAACGTTGGGTTTGATAGCGAAGAAGTCTGGAGATCTTCTAGTCGCAGTGTCGTTCGCTTCATCTATGCGGCATGGTTGGCGGCGCTGGCGGGCAACACGAGCCTCCATTCGGTCCAATTTGCCACTGTCATGTATGATCATTTATCGGTGGACGACAAGGGTACGTCAACGCTATGATATCTACCTAATAGGTTTTTGTGTGTGGAGCCATTTTGTCTAACCCGTTCCTCTTCGTGACAATCTTTCAGAATTTTGGAAAGCAGTTTCATTCTTTGGCTTGCGCAACCGTCTGTTAACTAGGCTACGAAGCGATCAAGAAATTTTGTCCGTGGCGGAATCAAAGTCGCTCACAGCGTCCATGGTGCTGGAGGAGCTCAAGACCCATCGACCGTGGACGTTGCCGTCTTGGCGAATAGAGTCTGATCCGGCCTACCATGCTCTGACAGAACTCTCCTTGTTCTATCTCTGTTTGCGCCTTCTTCCTCATCTGTTGACGGGCCAAGGGCTCTACGGCTAATTATTTAGGATCATGGCGCGCTTCTGTGTAAAGGGCTCTTGGGAAGTCTCCATGGCCAAGAAACGTTCCTTGGGAGCAAATATCGCAGTCATATCGCAGAGCAATGCAATGATATCTTACGTGGGATGTGGACTTCGTTCATTCATGCAAGGGTGAATACGTAATGGTACGCGCTCGGATTCACACAGTCGGACCAAACAGAGAGGAGCTTTCCGCTACGGCGTCCTGTTTGAATGGGAGATGCAACGGGCCATAGGAAGCGAGCGCAAAGTACCTTGGTCGACCATGCTCCTCACAATATTAATCAGAGCGACAGACTTCGAGGCTACGAGATGGCACGCAATTCGCGCCTCGCCTTCGAGTGACCTAGCAGATTTCGGCCCATAGTGAGTGGCCTTGCGTTTGCTCCGGGGTTGATGCTTACGTGGCTACCGGAAGCTACTTGAGGTGCAGTCACAGATAGATAGCCACTACTCAGTAGCTAGCTAGCAAATGGCCTCTGGTAGCTGGCTGAGAGCTATGCATATGCCATACGGCTGTATGTGGTACCGAAGAAAGCTAGCCAGCTGGCTAGCTAGCCAGCTGGCTAGCTAGCCAGCTGGCTCGCTAGCCAGCTAGCTAGCTGGCTAGCTAGCTGCTTCCGCTGGCATCGAAGTGGTGGAAAGAAACCATGAAACTGAGACAAGTCCCGCTGTTACAGTGTACCACTGTAGATGATCATCTCGTATCTCGTGTTGCTGCACAGTACAGGCGGCAGCGGTACCACCAGCCACCAGCTACCGGTAGCTATCATACATGTAGCTTGGGTTCGTACGTTCGTACGGTAGCTTTGTGGTCACAGCAGCAGTACTCTGTACTCTGTACCGGAAGCAGGGCACCGGACAGGTGACAAGAGTTAAGGGCGAAAAGGCTTTTGGTGCCCTTTCCTGACCAGTGCGCATCTTTTTTACCAGTCAGTCTTCGCCACTGCCGTTCTTGCTGGTGAAGAGGCTGCCTGGACACGTGCGAATGATCCAGCGACTCAGACTCGACTGTCAATTCTAATTTCTTGGGGAAGCTCACAATCCTATGGTAGATCTATCTGAACTATGATGGAAATCCCAAATCAAGTCACCATGGTCGTTGTTGATGGAGCATCAGTAGAAGACTGTCCTGTTGGAATGGTCGAGGGAAAGATTCCAGCAGTTGGCTTGATAAAGGCAAAGGATCTGGCAGATGGTAAAGAGCTTCTTCCGCAGGGAAAGGACACTGTTGACCACGAGAGCAAAAGCGCAGATGCGTCGGAAGATCAAGTCAAGAATGAGGATTCCGTGGAAGAAGACACCGATCAACCCAAAGTTATGGATGGGCAAGGGAACAAACTTGACATGGGTACGCCAGAAATGAGCTCTAAGGGGGCAGAAACGAAGAACAGGGATAGCCGTGGCAACGATGACAATCGGCAAGTCACGCACGAAGATCAAAAGTTGGACAAATGGGTTCCAAGCCAAGAAGATATATCGATGGAACTCGGAGGTGGTATTTGCAAGCGAGGCCCGACCACGGACAATGACCCAAAGCTCAAGGAGAACACAAAACGTGAACTAAATGAGGAAACGAAGAAGAATGCTGTGCACAAAAGGGCAGAGGAAAGCAAAAGTACCGGTACGCGCAACCATCGAAGCCAAAGCATCCGCAGTCGCTCTGGGTCGTCGACTAGATCCAGTACGGGTGCGCGTACCGGTAGCTATGGAATCACCCGCACCTCCTCTGGTTCGTCTACTAGGTCCAGTACGCGCAGCCATCGAAGGCAAAGCACCCGCACCTCCTCTGGTTCATCTACTAGGTCCAAGGCACGTGGATCCAAGAAAAGCGATGCCGCCTCCGCAGCAATACTAGTACCAATGGAATTAAAAGGTGCCGTTGTTGGGAAGGGTGAGCAGTTCGACAACAAGCACAGCAGAAGAATCTCGAACAAGGTAGAGAAGGCGTCGCGCCGCCGCTCTGAAGACGACAATGATCGACTCCGCACCAGCACAGTCTGTACACGTGAAAAACAAGATCGCACCTCCCTGCAAGCGTCCCGGAACCTCAGGAAGAGTAGCTCTGACCGCCACTTGACGGAAAAGAGTGGCAGCAAGACATCCCGAAGTAGCCACAGAAGAAAAACTATTTGCAAGATTCCGTCTACTGATACGTGTGACAGTGACGATGACGACGACACCACCAACAACAACAACAACAACAACAACAACAACAACAACAACAACAACAACAACAACAACAACAGTATCTCAAGCTTGAGTGGTCACACCAGAAGTCATGAACACAGAGAGATGCACTCTCTCTTCCATGTCAAGGCAAATGATGATAGATTCAATAGCAGCACCGGCTCCATTCTAGAAGAAGGAGACTGGTCGTTCCTCGAAACAATCAAAGACCTTAGGAAGAGTTGCTCTGACCTTGACGTAATGGAGAGCCATCGCAGAAGTAGCAGCCGCCGTGGAGTTCGAGCTCTATGTAGGATTCTCTCCATTGATACCTCCGACAGCGAAAGTGATGGGACTGAAAACACTCGAACGAAAGTCTCGTCGTGTGCTGCCATTGCGAGTGATGATGACAAGGACAGTTGTGGGCATTCAAACAGCTCTGGAAATGCCGACTCCGCTAGTAGCAAGAGCAGGTCTAAAAGCACCAATGGTTCTGCAGAGTGTTCAAGGGTTGAACAAGGAGAAGACACTTGTGAAACTTCCCAGCAGAAGGAATCAGCGGTTGAGGCCGAAGCGCAGACTGGGTCTCGTGCACTCTTAAACCAGCTCTTCCAGGGCACGGTTGGTAACCCGACTAGAGAGACAAAGCGGCGCAAGTCCCATGGCTCAATTGATGAGCTCCTCACTGGCAAAACAAAACCAAGTCTGAAACGTAGAGGCTCGTGCCGTGATATCAACAATATAGCTTCTTTTGGAAGGGTTGACAGGATTGATGATGCCGGAAGCACACCCGCAAGAGTCGACCGGGCGGTTGATGCTGGTAGTACACCGGTAAGATCAAGCAAACGAACCTCAATCAGACGGCCTCTTCGGAGCAAAGATATCTTGGAGCTCGCCAACAGCTTCAGTGACAGCGACACCGACACCGACGATGACACTGATAGCGACGTGGACAGTGAACTGGATGCGAATGTCGATGTTGGGGCAAAGCAAGTGTTATCTCGCGAAAGATCCAACCGAGAGCTATCAAGCTCTCCGCCAAAGCGAGATAGCATGAGAAGCAATGCAAGACGCCCTTCACGAACTAGAAGCATTGCTCTCGAAAAAGGCGCTGGAAAGCAACGGCCTGAACAAATCCAACAGAGACGGAGATCAACGAAACCTTTGAACCTCGGTTCGCCCAAAGATAAGACCAACCCTCCGTTTGGCAGGAGTGCCACGGCACCATGTTCCTCTGACCGTTGGTCCTCCAACCCATCCAACTGTTCCCAACAACCTCAACGAAGCAGCTCGGAAGACATTGGTGTTGAGCTGAAGCATCAAAGGCAGTCGGATAAGATCAATGTGAAGGCCTTGATGGCATCTTATGACTGGAAGACGCTTTCCGAGTCCAACGATGTCACAGCAAAGACCAGGCAAGAAAGACGCCCGGTCAAAAGGTCATCCTCCACACCCAACCTTCAAAATGGCAAGCAGAAACGTGATGGCTCTAGGGCGAGTTTCGTGATAGGAAACAGGAGTGCAAGGAAGAGCCGCCGTACTTCTTCAAGGCGAAGCACGGTCGAGTCACAATCAAGCCGCAGTGCGAGCCCTACAACAATGATGAAACCAAAATCGAGAGCATATGTTCAACAGAGGAGGTCGTCAGAGAAGGACTTGCTGGCTATTGTACCCAAACCAAAGCGATCATCGTCAGCGCCCTCACTGTTGGACGTGTCAACAGAGGATCAGGATCAAGACCTCTCCTTGGAGCAGCTCCTATCTGAACCACAACCTCTTCGGAGAAAATCTAGCAGCAGTGGCCATCTCAATGTCGGCGGGGGTAGCCGCCAGCAAAGACGACTAAGATTTGTCAAAGCTCACAGAGCAGCAGAAGGTAATACGATATGGAGGTCATCATCGGACCGCTCACTGACCTCCAAGAAAAAGACTAAGGTGAAGTCCAATGCCAAGGACTCCAAGGGTCTACCTAATCCCAGTACCAAGGATAGCAATGGGAAGACAAGTGCCAGTGACAAGGTCAGAAGGAGTAGTGAGGTCACAGAGTTCACAACAAACAGGGCCAATCGGCTTTTGGAGCTTCGAAAAAACTGGAAAGAAGCGTCTAGGCTTGTGGATTCCCAGCCACCCCCTCAAGTTCAGCTCAATGCAACGGGCAAGAGGATTTCGGTTGGACCAATGATTGGTTGAGATTGATTATTGTGATTGGCAACGAGTCCGATGCAGCATTGGTTCCGGTGTTTGACTCGTTGAAAGAAGACGGCACAAGCCTTCAAATCATTGGAGTCTCTGAAGAGCGATTGAGAGTGATTTGAATCTTTGGAATCTTCAATCATCGTTGAGCTCTGGCAAGAAAGGCCAGAAGAGCCAGCGCGGCCTACGCGTAGTTGCAATGATAATGTCTATAGTATGGCTTAATCACAGGGAAAGTGGAGTTTCTGTCGTCGTCGCGAGCGTACCTTGTTTCAACGCGGAGCTACAACACACACCGGCTACTAGGTCAGGCAGAGCTCTTCCTCGCGACAAGAAAGAGGTACGGGACCGGCAGTAACGACCCATCTTGTGACGGGGAGGGCGTGTAGAACGCATCGCGGCACCTTTCCATGGACACAATGTCGTCGAACCCAGCTTGTTTGAGTAGATTGAGAGCGTCCGCTTCGCTTGTGCCACGAACATTCTGATGCTCTGTTGGGTTCTCGAGCGTATATTGCTGAAACGAAACCCAAACCTCTCCACAGGGCTTGGTCATCCGTGCAAGGTCCGCCAGTACCTTGCATTGATCCAAAAGTTCCATTGCTCCTGTGCAAATGACAGCATCGTACAGGACGCCATCGCGTCCATCGTCACTGCATGCCAGACTCTCGTTGGCATTGGCTACATACGCATGATCGTAGCAACCACGTTCCATCACGCGTTGGACCATCCCCTGCGAGATATCCGTTCCAACCAGCTCCCCTTCGAAGCCACAGAGGCGTAGAACTTGTCCTTGCAGCCCAATTCCACAAGCAACGTCCAAGATGCGGGCTGCCTTGCTCTTCATAACTTTCTCATGGTTTCGGGCACACTCGACAATGAAAGACTCCACTTTGCTTTGATTGCCCACGGTCCAATCGTCGTAATGAATAGACAAACGATCAAACTTGGACGCCAACTTGGTCGGGTCCTCTTTGAGCTTCTTCATATCAAAACCACGGCCAAATTTCGTCACATTCTGCGTAAACCAATTGCACTCTGGATCCACATACATTCCATGTCGCCTTTGGAAGTTCTTCACTGCCGTAGCGACGTCGTAGACTCGTGGGTTATCCCCGTAGACAGCAAAGACTTGCCGTGTGGTGGCCGTGGCCATGGCATTCAATTGCCGTGGCGTCATGTCTCTTTCCTTGAGGAGACCGACCAATTCCCGTTGCCGATCCCAAATCGGGACTCTAGCTTTCGACGGCTTCCCTGCGACGGACGTGTCTTCTTGCTTCTTTTCTTCCTCCACATGGCGTCTTTCTTTTGCTGGCTCCTCTGCGGTGCTTTTCTCCGCTGCAGGGTTCACATCACACACCAAGGCATTGTTGGGACGAAAGCCCAACCTTTCGTACACGCGTTGGCCCCCTTCCGAGGCAGCAATGAGGATGCCATTGTCACAGCCAACCTTTTGTAGGTGCTGCAAGGCCAGTTTCATCAAACAAGTAGCAACCCCTCTTCTCCTATGAGAAGGATCCACATAGACAGCCCAGATTGTCCCAAGTTGAAATTTGGATATCATGTTTGTGGGCATGGGTCCTTCCCATACTTGACAGCTCACCGAGGCCACAACCTCGTTGGTGGCGTCATCGCGTGCGACAAAGGTTTGATAACGCAATCGATCACGAGCCTGCTTGAGAAAGGAGAGGGTAACTTCTTCCATTTCGGAAATCAAAGCTTTGGCGGGGATCCCGACATCCTGCCACATCTTTCGCCAGTTCTCGCAGACCATTGCATCGTAGGATTCATCGCCAGGAATGCAAGTGTAGGACTCTGGCGCTGTCGTCTCAACTTCTTCGAATGACTGCAAATCCAAGGTGAGCATATTGGCTGACTGAAAGCCAACATTGGCCTCTATGAGGGCATCTCTATCGTTCTTGGTGAAAGCAAGTGTAACGACCTTGGAGCATTGGGCGCTGCGGAGGTGGTCCAGCGCCGCCTTCAAGAGCTCCCTTCGGACTGCCTCGGGCTCCTTGGCAGTCTCATCCACATGCAGCCCCCAGACAGATCCTAGCCTAAAGACATCGGGTTGGACGATCCAAGGCAAGGGCCCGGCCCAGATTTGACAATTGATGGATCCCACAACACCGCTGTCGGCGGCAGTGGCCACGAAGGTGCGAGGCCTCAAACCAGACTTTTGGTTCTCTTGGTGAAACTCTTGCATTTTGCGATTCCACTCCTCGTCTTCGGCATTGTAACCGGCTGACTTGCAACATTCCTTCCAATGTCGACAGACTTCCTCGAGGACGGCATCGTCGCCGACCCATTGTGCTTCATTCACCTCCAACCCCTGGATTTGTTTCATGTATTCAATAGACGTTGTCATCGTTGCTTTTTTTGGGATGTGATTTAGTTCCTCTTTTGTTCACCACAATTCTGTACTAGAATAATGAGTCCTGTCGATCTTGGGCAAACAGACCGTCGATGGGTATCACAGCAGAACACGTTTCAAGCAAGTGAGACGCTCACGTTTGCCGTGTCGTTCGGTAATGCGCCTAGTTTGCAGCCTTGACTGGGGATCCGAACTATCTTTGTTCGTGTGCAAGACAATTCATTTATCTAGGTTTTAAAAGGACAGTAGAACGGGTTCATCAATGCCCATCGGTACAGAGCAGCAATGGGAGAGATCATTTCATCCCCCGAAGCTCTCTCCAGTGCGAAAGATTAGGCCACGGAAAGAGATTTAATGATACTTTCCAGATTTAACAAGTCCACAAGGCGTATTCACTCTTACTATCTGGGATGGGCGCATTGGCAACACCGCAACACCTTTGGCTCAATTCAATGTGAGACAAATGCTGTCGTAACCCCAATACTTGACTAGATGGGCAAGATAACAGTAAATGTGTTGGTCTGGATGGGGATCACTGTTGACGTTGTCAACCCAGAAGTAGTTGTTGTGAAGGAATGTTTCCCAGGCCGTGCCATCCACTGTCAGGCAACCCTCACGCGTTGTCCATGCACGAGCATCCGTCCACCTATATGCCGCAAGGTAGCCATCGTTGTTGTAAGAGAGCCAGTATCCACCCCAGTCTCCACTCGTTACTTTGTAATATGTATCACCATTATAATCATATTTCTCGAATCTTGTTGCTATCGATTCATCATCGGTTCGCTGGGCCCATCCATCGTGATCCAGGATTTGGAGATAGTTGGTGGACCGCCACGAGGCAGGATATTGGATTTTGCCAGAGGTGGCCACGCTCACTACTTGAAGATCGCGGTCTCCCGAAACGAGGGGGAGCCTGAGCTTTGTGGGTGTGGCTGTTCCATTGGACTGAGCGTACGACACAGGGTTTAGCGCTCCAAGATCCCGCTGGAGTTGTTAGTTTGAAAACAAAGCATGAAGTGAGCGAGGACATCGAAAAGCTGGTGGATCAGAAAACATAAGAACCAAAACCATTACTCACCGTTCTGACGTTCTTCTCGTCTCCAAGTACCCAAGCTGGCAGCAAGCAGAGAAGTGCAAACCGACGACAGTTCATGGTGAGGAGCTCGAGCTGTTGTCTGTGCTTGAGGCTTCGTCGTAAGCTAGCCAGTTCAGATCCTCGCGACAGCAAGCAGCTGTCGACACGAGCAATCGCAATAAATACTGTAGACGTTCTTAGGCCACCACGATGCAAGTCTTGGCGTTGCATCGCAGTGGGCTTTCTTCGGGCAGCACTAAGGGTAGCTAGAACCGCGACTCTTGGAGGAAGTAATGACAAAATGTTCGCTCGGAGCACGGAGCCATGCTGCCAGTGCGCATCGTCGTCTTCTAAACAATCGTGCGTTGCCGCATCCCTCTTACGTTGAAGACCTGCTAAGTAGAGTTGCAATTGTCCAGTTGTCCATATCTGGGATAGGATATTGTACCGGTAGGGAGCACCATGGTACCGGTGCCTTCCGTAGTACCTGGTACCAGTACCATACATGTACGATACTCATTGAAAAACTCATTGAAGTCGGGTACCGGTACACTGTACTCGTCCCACACCCGCTCAAGTTCCTGCGGCCTCGCTTTGCTCTCTGCTTCCTTGACGGGAACTGCACACCGAAGTCGAGAAGGAGGGAGTCGAGTCGAGTCGAGTCGAGTCGAGTCGAGTCGAGTCGGGTCGAGTCGAGTCGAGTCGAGTCGAGTCGTGAGTAAGTTTTAGAAACTGAAGATTTAACATGTATTTGCTTTGGGTACCGGTCTAATGGGAGGGCATGGTGGAAAGTGGGGAGTGACAATGACAAAGAAAGCCAGGTCCAGTCGAGAACCTCCAAACCAATCCATCTTCCCAGAGGTGGAGGAGCACGACGACCTTTGACGGCTGCTATTTGGTTGGTGGTACCAGTTGGTATTCTGTAGTTACTATATAGCTTGTTGTGTTGTTGGTTGGTTGCAAAAGAAATCACAAAGAGTTCAAGAAATCTCGAGGGCACCCCACGTCTCGCCATTCATTTTCGAGCAACAGCAATCGAGAGGTTGAGTATTCGACGGGGAGATACCGTACACACAGCGAGGCTCGACTCCAAGAGAAAGGGACTTAGCCTGCCGTTTTCTGTGAAAGAGAAGTGCTGCCCTACCTCAGATCTCAAAGCTTTCGGCGATTCAATCATCATGCCACCAACAACGAGACGTCGTCGATCTTCCGAGTCGGACTCTACTAATACTTCTAAGAAGAGGAGGACCGAGGAAAGCAAAGAAGAGGATTGTCCCATGAACAACAACAAGACTGAGGAACCACCACCAGAGCGAAACAGCGGAGAGAACGTCCATTCTTTATCCACCACCGAAATGGGATATGTGCTCCTGTCAGATTGTTCCATTGCCATAATCTCTTCTTCCGATGAATCCACAACGTCGGCTCTCTCAAATCAATCTACAACATGCACTTGGATGGATGTGTCGCCGACTTGTCTCCCAAAAGAGAACATGGAAGACACTGGTACTTCCATCGATATCAACAACAGCGACGACGTACCATGCCCTCGTTGCAATCTCATTTTTCATGATTCCAACGACGGACAGCTATCTCTCTGCACATCCAACGTGGCACGCTTCCAAGCAACCTTGGCAGATATGGTTGTGCACCCCAAAGAAAGAGGCAAATCTTGTACCAAGCAACGCTCCGATGCAGCCTTGCTCTGTGGAGCCATATTGGCAGCACAGGACCATGGCTATGTCGCAATCCAACAAATCAAAGTGTTGGTGCACGGAAAACAACGACAAAAAGACGACAATAATCACAAGGCATCTCTATTGGTGACATTTGCCTTTCCATCCTTGACAGTGGAAGAGGATTCTGAACCAGTTGCGAAAGGAAATACCAGAAAGAGCTCCAGACAGCAACCATCCATTCGATCCATTGTACCACCATCTCCCCAGGGCACCACCCGAACCAGCAACCTCAAGCCCCTACCAACGTCGGTTCAATTCCTGCTCAGCATCATACGGAGTGACTGGGACTGCCTGGGTACTAGAATGAAACAGCTAGAGAATGGGTGGAGAGAAGAAAGCAGGAGCAGACCATTCTTTCCACCGGCTCTATCGATGGAAGAGGTAAGAGTAGCCCAGCAGTGCGGATTGGTCGACTGAAAGATTTGTTTTGATTCTGTATGCCTGCTGACTCCCTTTATCATACATACTTGTGTAACTGTAGCTGTACACTCGAATCCGCGGAAGCAACGACCGGGTACAAATGGACAATGGGGATGAACCAAGCTTCATCAGTCAGCAATCCACAACACTCGCTGGCCAAAACGCAAAGCTCCTGACAATGATCCCCATGGATATCCTCAAAACGCAGATTGCGTCGTTTCTTCGTGCCAAATCATTAAACTCTCTTCGGTGTACCTGCAAAAGCTTGCATCAGAGTCTACAGGCCGTTGTGCCGGGATTCAAGCTGCGGCTGTTTCGACATCAAATCAAGAGTTTGCAATGGATGCGGCACCGTGAAGTACGGCCCATCTCGGAAACCACGGGGCAAGAAAACTTGGATGCGGGAATTATTACGTTGGGAGAAGAAGACGACAATGATCCCATTCGAGCCATGACGGGGGGACAGTCCGTGTGGTTGTGTCCACGACCAAAGGGCACTACAGATCATGATAGTCGAAAACAGGGGGGGATTCGAATCGATCAAATGACGGGCCACGAACAGTCTCAGCCGGATGCATTAGCCAGACAGGGGGCTCGGGGTGGGCTCCTCTCAGACGATCCTGGGCTTGGGAAGACCATCACTCTCCTGGCGTTATTCCTTCAGACATTGGGACTCGAAACAGAATGTGCCACGAAACAGGAGCACGGCCGTGGTGATGACGAGTCGACCAAAAAACCCGTAGTTTCCGACCAAGACGAAATGTTCGGAGCTTACTGGAAGGAGGACATCACACCCGAGTTTCGGCGACCGGCTTTGTATCGTCTCCTGGCAAGATTCAAAAAGGTTGATCCAGTATCAGCGTGGTTCTTTCAACATCCTATCGATCCAGAGAATGACGAGTGCGAAGACTATGCGGATGTTATCAAGGAACCCATCTGTTTCGCTGACATTACCAAGCGGATTGCTTCTGGTGATTATGGAGCCGATTTCGATGCGTTTGTTTTGGACGTCGAACTATGTTTCAAGTGAGTAGCGTAACAAAATTTGGACAGGCTCGGCACGGTGGCTAGCTTGCTAACATCTATTGTCGATTGCCCCTTCCCAAAGAAATGCTATGGAATACAACCCGAAGGATCACGAAGTCCACGAAGCAGCCCAGAAGTTTCTGGATCTCTTTCGACATCAGCTGATCGTAGAGTTTAAGAAAGAACAACTTGGTTCATTGCGGTCTTCCGCATCAAACGCAGGGCTAAAACCCAATTCATCCGTCGCCGCACTTTTACAGAAGAAGGCGGGATTGGAGTTCGAAAAGAAGCTCCTGCCATCCTCTACCACACTGTTAGTCATTCCTCCTGGGTTGATGGAGCACTGGCAGGTATGTCTACGTGACAATAGATACACAGCGCATGTTGAAGCTTGCCGATCTTTCCTCTAACCAGTTGCTTTGTCACAACATGCGTCTATAGGAGCAAATTCGAATGCACGTCGACCCCAACTACGCGACAAAGCTAATTCCCTTGACCTACGAGTATACCCCGAACCGGAAGTCAGCTCTCGGGTTGGAGGAAGCCCTACGACTAACTCAAATTGACAAGACGCACTATCCTTTCATATTTGTTGACAAAGCAGGAACTCAGAAGCTTCCATCGCCCGAATTTCTGGCAATGTTCAAAATTGTCATCACGACGACGAGACGATTCACCAACGAATGGAAGAACGGGTCGTTCCAGGAAGAACTTGCCCAGAAGCGATCCCAACAAGACGGACACGATCGCGACGGTCGGTATGTGAAGAACTATCGGCTGATGGAGTATGGCTCTGCCGACGAAGAGGCTTGTCCGCTTTTGAAGATAAATTGGTTGAGAATGGTTGTCGACGAAGGGCACGCAATGGGGCGTGGAAAAGGCAACTCTGCAATCAGCTTCGCATCTTGGATCTCAGCTCAACGTCGTTGGGCAATGACAGGAACTCCTACTCAGCAGACAATTTCCAAGAACGGGCTCAACAATCTGAATGGTTTGATGACGTTCCTGCAGCATGATTTCTTCACGAGGAGGAAAGAAGGTGATAAAGTTTGGAAACGCCTTATCGCAAAAAGTTTCAAAGATGGACACCTTGCGGCATTCTATCGCCTCAAGTCCCTCCTGACTCTGCTGATGATCAGACACACAAAACTCGACATTGAAGAACTCCCGCAACCGGTCTACACAACAACAGTCGTGCCAATGAGTCTTGAAGAGCTCACGACCTACAATACACTTGTGTCTGCGGTGCAGGTAAGTCGAATTTGATCTGATCTGCAGGTTGGTGCGGCGGCCCTTCTCACCATACATATTTTTTTAGATCAATTTGCAAGTAACGGCCATGGAAGGGAAAAGTTCTGGAAAACAAGATTCTCTCTTGCATCGTTCCCAAGCTAAGCATGCCCAGAGGGCCTTGGAAAACATTCGCCGAGTCTGTTGCGGAGAGTCTCGGGTGTACCCAACTATTACGGACGAACACTGGGTAGAGTTCATCCATTTATGTCGAGACGAGCACAAGATGTCACCAGAGACCATTCAGAAAATGGACGAATATGTGCAAAGGGCTACGTCAGAGCAGCTCTCGAGGTGTTACTGCTGCGGAATATTGCTGAGTATGCAATTGGTGATGCCTTGTGGCTGTTTGCTATGCACCGAGTGTAACGATTCGTCTCGCCATGCTTGTGCAATGTGTGACAAACCGTACGATGTCGATGAATTTCAGATTCTGCAGGTAAGTGTGTCCTTGTTTGCCGTTCCCTCCAATCCACGTTTCGATTGACTCACACACAAACCACTACATCGCAGCCTGGTTTCATGTTCGAGTGGAAGCGAAGCGAAGATTACGCTTATGTTGGTGACAAGGCATCAGGGCAGACGTCAGAAACAGCCACAGCCAGAGTAGTCCAGGATGGTCCAGCCGCAGCGCAAGGTCCCGCGGTTCAGGGTGCCCCGGCCGTCAATCAGCTCTTGCTTCGCCCCCCAGCGGAGCGTAGAAGAACTCGGAAACCAGGCGACGGGCATGTGTGCGAATACAGTCGCTCTTTTGAACCGGGGAAGTGTTTGTTGTGCTTTGAGGAGCACAGCCACTGCAAGCTTGTCAACAAGAGCTCATGCTGCCAAACATGCTTCCGTGAACCAAAAGAGTGCCCCACTACTGAAAGCAAGTCTTTCTACTTGATAAACAAACTGTTGAAGCTATACGAGGATGATCAAAAGCGAGACCAAGATTTCAGGCCTTCCGCTTCCCATGTCGTAAATCGACGGAGATTCAAGGTGATTGTGTTCTCACAATTTCGCCGAGTTCTTAACTTGGTGGGTAATCATCTTTTGAAAAGATTTGGCACGGCCTGCATTGGGGAGTACTGGGGCTCCACAAAATCGCAAGAGCTCCACAAATTCGTACACAGCAGCGATTGTTTTGTGCTGCTCCTTTCCAAGGATGGGTCAGAGGGTCTTGACTTGAGCTTCGTTACGCATATTTTCTTCCTTGAAGCCGTTTGGGACAAGTCGTTGGAGCAACAAGCTGTGGCTCGTGCATGGCGCATGGGGCGAGGCTCCATTGGTCCCGTGGAAGTCGAAACCCTGCTGGCAAAAACGAGTGTGGAAGAAAAAATGAAAAAGATGGAGGAAGCCAGGGCTGCAGCAAATTTGGGGGTTGCGAGTGGAACCGGGGCGCAGCGAGGCAAAATTCAACTGCTACTGAAATCACTCAACCTGCTTCCCGATATTGCGAATGTGCCGCTGCCCCATCCCGATGACGTGAAAGCCAAGCAACGTTCCGATTTGGCTGTCGCAAATGTTTCAACCGAGTCTACAACAGCAACGAGTGCATCGCTACAGGAAGACGAAAACCTTGAGGAACGACAACCAAAGAGATTGAAAAGGCCTGCAAAGAAAGTTGCATTCAATATGGGTTGAGCAACTATCCAGGTGCACTGCATTGCTGTTCGGATGGTATTACGCGACTGTAGCAGGAACTAATAAGCTCTGACAAGTCGTGCCTAGCTATGGTAGACGTTCCTGATCTCCTGAATCTGTTCCCAGGTCGCATCCCGACCATGTCTTACAACCATGAAGCTGACTGCTATCTTTGTTGTGTGTATGCACGGGTCTTTCAGCAGAAGAAGCTGACTACAGAAGAAGCTTCCAAACCTGGCTTGCCGGCCTTTACTACCTCTACGAAAGCATGAATCGAACCGAATCAGGACTTTCAAAGCATTCGCAATGGAGTATCCGCTGTCTACGAGTGCGAAGGATTTGATTTCTCCATGATGAAGCGAAAAACCTGTCAGCGGACGTGCGAAGAGTTCTTTGCTTGCTGTCCAGTCAAGTTTCAACTGAGCACCTTCTTTCACTCCAGGGTCTTTTTGCATTTGCTGCTTTCTCCCCGCACACATGTCTTGCCTGAGGAAGGCTCCTCCAAATGGGATGCATTTTTGAAGCTGATAGATTGGACGCCTTTATCTACATGTAGTTAGTACCCAATCTGGAAACAGGCCAAAAAACGTATCTCACTGCGGACCATGGAGTGTTTGATGAAGTGCCACGCCAATGAACGGAGCTTTCGGCCTCAGCTAGCTGGCTTGAGGCTTTGCGGTGCCTGATGCGCAAAGTTTTTTCTCAAGTCAATAGATTCACACAGAGGTAGTTACAACTGTCAGAGGGAACGAGGGAACTATACATACATTGTCTGCTTCCAACCCAAGCAGCTCTCCGAATTCTTCATAACCTTCCGGTAGCTGTCTGCCTCCAAGATCCGGAGCTACTGTATATTCCCCGGCTGCACCAACACTGTAGCCCAACAAAAAGGCAGACGACTTTTGACCACTCACGGCCAAGGCAAGACCTCGAGTGCTCCACCAAAACGAATCACCAACATCCAAGGTAAGACTTTGAGTGCTCTCCCGTCGTGGTGGCAAAATGCAGGTTGGACGGGCAAGAGTCAAACGCAGCCATTCCGCTTGACCTAACGAGCTGAAATGCAGCAGCGCATACTCCATTGGAGCAAATGACGTCCTTGGAACTGTATGGAGGACTCATTCTGATTTCTGCCACAGTGTGAACTGTCGTGGCCATCCCTCCATCGAGGACTGCCTTGCGATGACCATGAATTCCGGCTCTCCGTACGTGTGCTACTATCTCAAAGGTTCCTTGGCTGCCAGGTTTTTGTACTCCCGTTGGAAGCTTTGCCTCACTAGTTGTTCCTGGATCGCAGAAGAGGGAAATCATACTCAAGCATGCCTACAAATCCTGGTTGACGGTGGAATCTTTGGTTGCCGGGTAGTTCGTTCATGAACTTTTTCCAGCCGAGTAACGACGACTGTACCAGGTACTACTTTATTTTGCAGGTTACAAGGGCCTCTTCTGTATTGCCAGGCTCGGCATCGATGCTAGTTTCTCGGATGGCTGCTGCTACTGCTGCTGCTGCTGTTCCACTGTGTTGAGAGTGGTGCATGGTAGTGTATCACAGTTTACAGATGGTACAGCGGAAGAGGACCGAAATCAACCTGAAGACCTGAATCATCGCATTGGGCACCGTGGTTGACCAAGCTAGCTAGCAAGAGTTCCAAGCAAAAGTACTAGCTAGTCTAGTAGATTGCTGCGCGGGCAGTAGTTTCTACTTACTGGTGGAGCTGTTTGGGTCTCAGTGGATCTGGGATCTGGGGGTCTACAGAGATCTTTCAGCTGATCTTTCCCAGTTCCCAGTGGAAACTTTGATCGCGAGACACTTAAACCCTGATCACAGCAAATGTCAATAGAAGCATCCTTTTAAAAACATTTAGAAAGTAATAAGTGTTCATGTTGCCATCGCTCGTTCACCTAGTAAGCTTGACCTGCCAAGAGTGTTCAGAAAGGGTCATTCCTGAAGTCATCTACGCTGGGAACCGGGAAGCTACATACGCAAGGCAGTGGACTGCCGTACAGTGCCGTACCACCAAACACTGTAGTACATGTTCGTACACCCAGCAAAAGATACCCCTTGGGCCCAATCTCTCTTCAGCTCTCACAACTCACTCACAATTTGCAACTTTCGAGCAACAAAAACGATACCAAAAACAAAGATTGAAACACTCAAACATCACTCATAATTTTGCCAACCTGAAAGAAGCAATGATGAAGTTTGCTCTCGCCTCCCTTCTTGTGGCCTCTGCCTACGCGCAAGAGTTACACTCTTCCAGTTCGCCCAAGCTCATGTTTTTTGCTGGCGATGACTTGCTGAGTGTGACCAACCATGCCGAGGCCGACGCATTTTGCAAAGCTAAGGACCGTGTTCTCGCCAGCAAGAGCGAATGGTGCCACTACTCCCAGAAGCACACTGGTGTTCAATACGGAGAGGTTCCCGTCCGAGGAAGCAGTGTCTACATTGATGTCGAAGATCATTGTGACGTCTGCAAACCGAAAGAAGAGAAAGACGAAAAGATAGAAATCAAGGAGGAAGAAAGCAAGGAAGTCGCGGTAGAAGTCAAGGAAGAAGTCAAGGAAGACAAAGGAGGCGTTTGTGGAAGACCAGCAGGCTGTACTGGCCGCTCTTGCGCCTTCACATGTGACCTCCCAGCGGGCTACTATCCCGATCCCACCGACTGCTCTGCATACTGCTTCTGCACAGGCTCTGCGGCTCCCTCCAGATGGGAGCAAGTAGTACCGGGTCTTGTTTGGGATCCATTCTGTGGAGGCTCTCAGCCCCTTGACCCCTCGAACAAGCCTCTCGGGTAAGACTTTGATCTTTGTACTATCTCATGTCGTTACTTTTTTAAAAGGACTTCGCTGTAGCTCACCTCTGACCATTTGTCCTGTCCTTGCAATGGCTTGTAGAGGTATGACTGGTGGATGTCAAAACTGGGCATGGGCCGTCAGCGATAACAGCTACTGTGCTCCCGGGAACTCCCGCCGCCGTCTCGAAGAGGTGAATGGACGTCGCGAGCTTAAAGGACGTCCCGATTTCATGTTGTGTACCAAACTACCCAAGGCCCCCCCTCTCCCTCAGACTTGCGCCAAGGCCTACGACGATCCTCACATTGAGACCTTTGATCAGCTGCAGTACGATTGTCAAGGCGATGGCGACTTCATCCTGTCCAAGTCCTTGGAACCTGGCTCTGGCTTTGAACTTCAGGGCCGTTTCTTCAAGCTTGACGGCTGGGCTGGAACCACCACAACTGGAGCAGTATTGACGACCGGTTTCGCCGGTGAACCGAAGGTCGAGGTTGCGTACAACGAAAAATGCGACCTTCACTACTACATCGATGACGAGGAGCATGATCTTGACTCGGATTGGTCGACAGATGGTACCATTGCGTTGGGGACAGACAAGGTCAACTTCTTCCGTTCCGGCTCTGATCGCTACTTTCACTTTCAAGATTCTGGTGTCAGTTTCCACGTCACCCTGAGGTACAACCATGTCTTTGGCTGTTTCATCAATGTGAAGCTCTGCCTTCCAGACGAAATCAAATCGCAGCGCCTGGTCGGCATTTTTGGAAGCCCTGATGGCAACAAGCAGAACGACTTCATGGACCACGATGGAACAGACTTGGAAACCGTTGGCAAGATTTACTGGGGACAGATCTACGACTACTGCACAACCACGTGGTGTCTTGGAAGCGACTCCCTTTTCAAAGTTAGTGGAAGTGGCGATACCTGTGAAAAACCCTATGATGATACGATTGAACAGGCAGTCAAAAACGCTGGCGAGGAGGTGAAAGCAGAATGCGGAGACAATATGGCCTGTATGGTGGATACTGTTGTGAGCAAGGACGCTGCAACTGGTGGGGAGACGCTGAAGGACGAAGAGGATCTTAATGGCGAAGAGACTGTTCCTGATGAAGGAGAGGATGATTCAGACAATGCGGATCATTGCAACGGACAGGACAAGACGGTTCCTAGCGCACCATCTCCAACAATACCCAAGCCTGCTCCTGCTCCTACCCCCGTGAACCCCCCTGCTCCAGGTAAGCAGTTTGGAGTGAATCTCTCGCTGGTGCTCTCTCTCCTTCTGACCTGTTGCTTTTGCTCATTGCTTGGCATGATGTACAGACCAACCAACCCCAGAGGACCAGGCAACCGAGATGGGCTTTGTCAAGGGTGATCCACACTTCAAGGTACGCTGTCGAGGATCATTCATTGTCTTTTTGGCCTTCCCGCTCCTTCTAACGGCCCCTCTCCCTGACGTCAACAGACCTTTGGTGGAGAGCTTTACGACTATCATGGTGAATGTGATCTAGTGCTCCTCCATAACCCATCCTTCAAGCAGGGGTTGGGAATGGATATTCACATTCGGACCAAGATCCAGGATTTCTGGAGCTCTGTTGAATCTGCTGCCATCAAGATTGGAGATGACGTCGTGGAGATTCAAGCTGGCCCTGATGACAAGGATCGGGAATGGGTGTGGATCAATGGTAAAGCCAACGGTGTTCTCGAGGATGGCAAGTGGTACCATGCCAGCCTTAACGGGCTTTTGGTTCGTTTCAAGCAGTCTTTCGGGAAGAAAAGTACTACTCGAGAAGTCAACATCTATTTGAACCAAGGTTCCTCCAAGGAAGTGTTGGCCATGAAGACATTCAAGTCCTTTGTCCGAGTTGACGTCGATTGGAAGAACAGTGACAACTACGACTACTCTCGTGGTCTTCTTGGAAGCCATGCCCAAAATGGCAAGAGACTTGGTAGAGATGACAAGACCTTCATTGCAGACTTCAACGCCTTTGGCCAAGAGTGGCAAGTTCTTGATAGCGAGCCCAAGCTGTTCCATTCTTATGACGGTGCCGTTGTAGGACGCCAGTGTGTCCTTCCGCCAACTGTTGAGAGTGCCCAGAAGCAACAGATCCGAAACCGACGCTTGGCCGAGTCTGGAATTACAACTGAGATTGCTGAGAAGGCATGTGCACATGTGAAAGACCCCGAGGAGCAAAAGGATTGTGTGTTCGATATCCTGGCTACCAACGATGTCAGCATGGCAAGCGTTTGGTAGGTTCATTTTAAAAAACTGGTTGCCCAGCTAAGAAGGCATTCTTTCAAACAAAGTCAAGCACATCGGTGAGATAGACGGTGGCTGAATGGGACAATTCAATACATACATAGAGTTTTAAAATAAAGCGAGCGAACTTTTCCCCTCAGTATCTGAAACTTTGTCAAATCTAACTAGATACCTGGTAGAGGGGATACTTGTTGCGGGCCAGTTTTGCCCAATAAACACTCTTTTACAATGGTCTGTGTGGTTTCTTGTAGTAGCACGGATCAAAATAATATGCAACATACAGCATGGATGGAGGTCCTCCCATCTTTGTTGAGGCACACGGCAGCCATTTCTACACGTACCGGTATGCGGGCAAGATCATTGAATTGGCAGCACAATTGGGAGAACATATCAGAAACAACAACGTGGTGGCGCGAATGTGGCTAGGTCGGTGGCTTCCTCTACACTTCCTACTGGCTCTGAGGATCGATTATTGTCGCACTGTGAGAAAGGGTGAGGCAGGGAACCAATGACGGAGGGGGACCAACCGAAGGGAGGAGATGTGCATGGGGGAAGAAAAGAGAAACAATAGAGGGCTACCGGTAGGGCGTCACGATCATCCCAATGCCGGGAGCTCAGTTGTAGCAGCCGCGGGGATAGTGGAACCTCGAAGACATAACGTTGTGATGTTGTGATGGTGGTGGTGGTCGTCTCTTAAAAGTTTTGTGGTGCGAGTGACAGCATCGAATCGAGTCGTGTTACGGTCTGGCGAAAACGCCCCACGCACCTCTGCCGCCAACGCCCGCACCTCTGCGGCCACTTTTTTTCTGTGGTTCCCTCCAACCGCCACCAACAACAAAAAATCCCCTCCACAACATCAACAACATCATCACCATGCTGCTGACAACAACAACAACAACAACAACAACAACCAGACAACAAAACACAACAGTTTACAGCAAAAGAGGGTCCAATCCGGGAATCGAACCCGGGACCTCCTGCAAATTCTCGTGTAGGGTTAAGGTTAACCTCTATACAGCCCGAAGCAGGAATCATACCTCTAGACCAATTGGACTCCACTTTCGTGACAAGAAGTGTTGTATAAATACTCAAAGCAAGTCATTTCAGGGAAGATGTCAATGAAAGATTGAGGGGACTGCTCTGGCTAGCTAGCAGTACATGTAGGGAGGGAAGCTATCTCTCCTGTTCTTGGTTGCTTGGCGATGGAGGATTCTGATTGTGTGTCATTCGCATTGCAAGAAACTGCGAGGAAAGGGGTATAGTAGAAGTGGGGCTCACGAAGAAGAACGATTGAGTAAGCATCGAATAGCGGTACAAACCTTGTCTGACCATACGGTGCCGCAAGGTGAGCTTTGACGCAGCTGTGGCTCGAAGCTAGCGTGGGGCCAGTCTATTCATAGAATGTTGGCGTCACACCCTCTCAGCAGGCCAGTATGGCTGGTGAGCAGACTCGATTGTGGGAATACCTGCGCCTATGACGGGGGTTTTGAATAGGAGGATTATCTACGGAAGCCATCGAGTCTTGCTCTGGTTATGCCCCACCGGAATGTCAAGTCTGAACCTATCCATAGATGTATGTTGACATTTCCCCCTGAAGTGTAGGTTCGTCGCTTTTCTTAAACAGGACGACAAATTCGTTCCTCCAAGAGCACGCTCAGCAAGACGCACTTCTGAGTGAACACAGAATGGAGATAGCCTCCCTTGCCCTTTGCCTTGATGGTGGCGCTGGATGTGGTTCGAGCTGCCAATGGCCGGAGCCGGAAACCAATCGGTGAGGTGTTTTCTTCATTCCAATTAGCGGCACTGCAATCTCAAGCAAGAGCCTGCTCCTTTGGTTTTGCCCCCAACAACCGTAAATCTTGCTACAAAGGGTGGGCTGAGGAGTTCGGCTCAGGGCGTCGTGCTCAACCCGAAGCTGCTCACAATTTGAACATGGCGCACCTTTTCTCATCTTGGCACCCTTCGTTCAGTTGAAGCGATATTTGGACGCCAAAAGGACAGCACAGCTCTGAATTGCTTTGCTATTTAGATATCATTGCATCCAATAATACAATGTGGTTACCATCACGGACAGCTGCCTCTGTTGGGCCGACAAGGCAACGTCGTCAACAAGTAGCGGTTGGCCTGATTGTTGGATTTCTGTTGGCAGCCATTGGTCTGAACAGCGCTAGTCGATATTTACCCGAGTTCATCCCATCTCTTGGTTTCAGCAGGTCCCTTGAATTGCGAGGGGAAAACGCGATCATTTCCAATGCTACCGCAGGCGTATTGGATTGGATCACTTTGGGTGGATTCGGAACCGTCAATGAGAAACCAACGGATGATGGAGGCAGCCATGGCGACGACTTGCCGCCATCCGAGTCACACGCCATCATTCCGCCCACCATGATTGTATACACAAGAGAACAACTGCGATACATGTACACTGAATTCGTTGAACGAGAGGTCCATTTCAACAATTGGAATTTGGGTTGCAATGATCTGCAGTTTGTGGCGCCCTATCTCAAAGCAATCATGGATCGGCTATCGTGGAACTCCATCGTGGGAAAAGACCGGTTATCGCAAGGTCAAAGACGACAAATTATTGTGGATGTGGGTGCCAACAGTGGCGATGATGCTCAGTCCATCCTCGGAACCTTTCAACCCGTTCGGGGCATGTGTTGGCGATGGGGTACGCCACTGCTCTTGCTCAGCATTGAACCATCGCCCAAGGTGTTTTGCGAAATGACAGAGGCCATAAGGAAGCAACCGCCGCCACACAAGGACCTGCAGCGAGTTCATTTGCTCAACGTTGCCTTATCCAAACAAACAGGCAATCTCGTCTTTCAGGATCCAGGCAATGAAGGAGGCCGAATCGTCGACTCGAACTTTACTGAGTTTGGTCTCATGACACGGCAAGAGTGGTCCAATGTGACCAAGTGTCGCCTGTCTGCTGACAGTTACAAGAACCAATCTGTGGATTACAAACGACAAAGCGTTGTCCCGACGTACACACTGGATCTACTCATGGACTCGCTGGAGGCGCTAGGCAAGCTAGGGCCTGTCAACACCAATGAGACCACCAAAGGCAAAGGAATATTTGCTCTGAAGATTGACACAGAGGGTCATGACTACAATGTGTTGTTGGGGTCCAAGAACTTGCTAGAGCAGAAACGAATTGAGTTTGTCATTTTTGAAGTGTCCAGGAACGACTTCTTGTGGGGAAGTGTCAAGTACATGACGTCTGTTGGTTATGAGTGCTACCTTCTTGGACCACAATGGCTCATTCCCTTGCACCTGGAACATCACTGGTACAAACACATGAATAACTTTACCATCTATTGGTGGGGCAATGCACTTTGTGGCATTTCTGGTAGCAAGACAATGGCCATGCTTTGGAGGAGTTATCACAGTGATGACTTGAAACTGGCAAGTTCCTATGAGGTTTTGTATGATACTTGAGGTAGGGTGGACCCATCTAGGCATCCAGATATCCAGACATACCGGTACATGCTGCCGTTTTGGGGGATTGAGAAGCAAGTCCAGCTCCTGCAAACGAATACTTCAATCAGGAAGATAGTGAAAAGCAGTCTGTAGTATGCCCCTCCCCCAGTGTACTGCTGCTCCAACAAAGCTTTTGCCCAGTTAACTTTCTAGCGGCTAGAATAGAAAGAAGGGTTTCTAATTTCATTATTTCACAGGCTGCTATTTTGAGCATGGTGGACAATCAATTGTGGGGGCAGTCTAATCTGTAGAACAATGCTATGCTATTGCTGTATCAAGTAGCTTCTTCACATCATGGCATGTAGTCTACAGTGTTCAAAAGACAGCTATAGATGTATTTGTTTGGGCTCGGTAACCACTAACGGGTCAGGCTTGTGAGGTCTATGATATTCAGAACGCCACTTGTCTGCCTCTATTCTGCCAACAAGGAGCAAACGAATGTTGTCTCCATGTGTGACTCTGGAAAATGCAACATGGATCTATCGTAGGAAAGTTGCTGACAAACCCACACCAGCAGGCTGGTGGGAGGCAATGGTGACTATGAGTTGATACTTCAGTCTCGATATGTACTGGGCAATCATTGTCTTCCGGTAATGTGCACGTGATTGCATCCATTGGAGCTGATAGAGCTCGACGGTCTGGATGATGTTGATGTACCTGAAGAAGGCAAACCCAATTCTAGGTGGACCAAAAATCACTGCCTTCGCTGGCTGAGGGATTGTGGGACGGAAATCGGTCACAAAAGCAAAGCTTATCTTGTGGATCTTGTCACCCATTACATGGAACCTGGACAGGAGCTTCCTATCATACAGGAGGGGAGCTTTGAGCCGCAGCCAGAGAGACTGAAAGTGTGAGTGATTGATAGTAGGTACAGGTTGATCCGAAACATGAAGGGATGGGATCCAACGTTTTTTGTCTGTCTTTGTTCCATCGCGATTATAACACTATCATCTCCATGCACAACATAAATTTGTCTGTTCAGATAACTGTACCCCTTGCAGGCAACAGAAATCACTGCCAAGCTAGCAGAAGCTCCTGCAATTCGACTACAAGAAAGGTAACAAACGATTCTCTTGACAGATGTGACATGGACGTCTTTTGGTTCATGAGTGATACCGGTAGAGGAAACCTGAGCAATAGCATTGGCAATATCAGGACGAGAGTGGGTAGCCAGGTAGCGGAGGGTACCAAGGACTGATGGAGAGTGCCACTCTTGAACCAAGCATGTATCCTTTCTTTCCTTGCCAGCTAAGCGGTTGGTTCCCTGTGGAGTTGGGCACCAGTAAAAGTTGTTCACGCCTGCTATAGCAATGATTTTTTCAATCAAAGTAGTCTGATCCATGATAGCTTCCATGATGGAGGTTTCGGTTTTGTCATCAGCGAGACCTGACTTTTCCGTTCAAGCCAGCAAAGCTGTTTCCAAGCAAAGATCCAAAGATCCAAGGAAGAAGGAAGATCAACACCCACCGCTGCCACAACACCACACCACACCACAACCATTATAATATGTCGATAAACTGTATAAGTATGCCCCAAGGTACCGTCTACATCTTGATCCTGCTCTGGACAGTAGCCACTATTAGTTCAGTTACAGATGCCTTCCAGCTGTCAGGTCTACAACCGCGATGTCCCCGATCGATCAAGTTGGCATCATCGTACAACGATGACGAGTTCTTGGAAGTGGACGGTCCCAAGGCTCAGCTCCTCGAAGCCATAGGCTACGATAGCCGTGTCGATGATGTACCACGATTTGCCACCTTTTCCTTGAGAAGCGGAGATGATGGCTCGAGCGAAAAATCCAAGATTAGTTCCTTAGCAGAAGATTTGTCTGGTTATGTCCTTCCACTCGACAAACCGTCACGGTGGACGCTGCTCTACACGGAAGCCCCCGACTTGCTGGGATTCCGAGGAGGACCACTGAGTCAACTTATATCCATTCAACAACTAGTCAAGAGCTCCACGCAATTGGAGCTTGTGCTGACCTACAAACCCTCCAGCAACATTGTCCAGCTGACCAGCTCCTTCTTGTCGGATGTTCAAGAAGATCGCCTGGAACAAGCCGTCACATTTGACTATGAGGTTGGGTCCATGAACAAGGTAGATCTTCAGTTGAAAGGAACTCGTATCGAAGGAACTCGTTTTGGGGGCGTTCCAGCTCTTCAGTCACCCACAGGGTTGCCTTTGGGGGGCTTTTCCATTGTCTACAATGATGGTGATTTGCGAATCGACAAAACTACACAGGGAGATTTTTTGATCATCTACAAACGAACTGACTAGCTAGACTTGAATTGAAGGAGTCCATACCTATTAACTTTCTCGTCGGGGCTTGTGGATGGACTGGAATTCATAGGGAAAAGCCGCTCAAGTCGCTTGGGGAGTTTCCTCTTTGGAAGATTTCTACCTTACCATGGTACTATGGCTTTACACTTAGGCAATGATGAGTTGGGTTCATGTCCTTAACATGGCTTACCTAAAGTTGTGTAACGACAAGCTAGCTACCGTAGTAGAAACAGCAGAGGATGGTATGATGGTCTGGGTGACCAGCCAACAAACACAAGGTCGTCAACACGTGGCCTGTTTGTTGCGGTACCGGTAGTCCGCGTCCCAGAGCAGAGAGCTGTCTTTGTGGATTCTCAAGTAACTGTCGATCTCTATATACTTTTGCTGCGTTCTCTATAGATAGATGTAATATTCCCTGCAAAAGTCTCGAAGGTTTGCAAGGAGAGTTTGTGCCTTCCCTAGCTAGTAGCACGTAAGAGGACCTCCCAACTCTTCATGGAGAATGGAGGAAGCCTTCGGATCCCGGTCGCGGACAATTGCAGTTACAATTGCAGGAAACTTCAATGCAATCAACCGATAGGATCTTTTCAATATCAAGATCGTTGTCATCGCCTTCTCGGGAAAACCAATCACACACTCGATCTGGAACTTGGCCTGTCAGTAGGTTGTCCTCCAATCGAACCTGTTGCAGTGATCTGGCATTGCTCAAGGCGCGGGGTATGGTGCCGGATAACTCGTTCGAAAACAAGCTGAGCTGCATCAACATGTGCAAGTTTCCGAGTTGCTTGGGAATCTGACCCGTGAATCGATTTCGATCAAGCCAAAGTCGCTGAAGCCGCGTAAGATGGCCAAGATCGGTTGGGAGCGATGAGCTGAACCGATTATTGTACAGAAACAAGTCTTCGACAGAGTGCATATGCTTGATCGAGGAAGGAATGGATCCTGAGAGCTGGTTCTCAAATAGATACATCTGTTGCAGATTGGAGAGACCGAAAAGAACTCCGTCGGGGAGAGTTCCGTTCAAGCCGTTCTTATGAAGACGGAGCTCACGGAGTTTGGACAGGTTGCGAAATGTGATGGGGATTGTGCTCGTGAATCGATTTGCTGAAAGGTCCAAGAGCTGCATAATTGATGGTTAGGGCAACTAAAATTTGCACAGTGGATCAAGTTCTGAAGGTCAACTCACCTCTAAGTTTGACAAGTAGCCAATGCTTGGTGGAATGGGTCCAGATAGCCCGCTCTTGGTAACCCCGAAGAATTGAAGATCCGTCAGCTTTTCCAGGCCTTCGCTGGGAATAGTTGACGTCAATTGATTGTTTGCCAAGCTCAGAAACTTCAAGCTTGTCATCAACCATAGCTCTGGTGGCAGCTTCCCTTCCAAGTTATTTTGATCCAGCATCAAGGATTCAATTAGCCCTCCGGCAATGCCACATGCAGCTGGAGATGCACGTGCAGCTCGGTTGTAGAACCACTGGCACTCGTCGGAATCGTATGTCAGCATAGAATTGGCAAACGTCCAATTGGGACCATTTGTGGAGTAATATAATGTCGCCAGTGCCATCCTTTGGAGTTTTCGGTCATTTGAGTATTGAAAGTAAGCGGGGTCCTTAATAAGCCACTCGTAGGCTTTTGACTGTGGGGATGATGGATTCCTCAATGCTTCAATGGTGTGAACTGGAAGTGGCAAGTTGATTTCAATGCTAGGACTGACGGTTGTGGGGGGATTTGTTGTTTGGATGCTCTGGCTAGAACTTTTTTCGACTGAATCATCTGTCACAAGGAGAATAACTCCAAGAAGGAGCAAGTTTATCGCGAGCAGCAGAAGCATCACCCAGTAGATCAGCCTCATGCCAAGCCACCCTTTCTTGAAGAGTTCATTTTTCCATTCTCGATGTTGCTCTGGAAACGTGTCGCGCTCCAGCACGGACACACGAGTGTCAGCTTGGTAAAAAGCCTCTACTTCATGGCCATGCTCTTCAATCACGTAGACGTCAGAAAGAGGCGCTGGTGCCTCCTGATCAATTTCAGGGTGGACTGCCGCCTCGGTGCTGGTAGTACTGCGAGGTGGTTCTTCCTTCCTTTTCGTGATCTCCCCAAAGACCTTTCCGCCCACGCTACTCCATTGCTTAGACAACAATCTTGCCCGCTCCATCAAAGATCGTTTGCTTCGAGGCTGCTCAAGCAAAGATGGTTTGCTTCGGGGCTTCTCAATGTCTTCCACTTCTACTTCAACGGGAGTCAGAACGGAAGATTCTCCAACGGTGACACACACTGTTACGTCTTTCCTAGGCTCTTCCTCACTGGGAACTGATTTTCTCTGAGATGAGAAAGATTTCATCCTTTCCATCAAGGATGGCCTTTTGGCTCGTTCGTCTGCTGAGCTCATCTTCTGGCTATCATTGCGATTTTCAATGACTTTCCTCTTTCCCTGCCCCCTGTGATTCCCTTCGCCAATGGCGTGGCCAGATAGCTTCGGATCACGCTCTTTTTTCTGCTTGGTGGCGATGGACCGTGCATTGCGCAATTCCCTAACTACGAAAGCCTTCTCCTTGTCAGTCAATGCCATTGAGGATGACCTGTACGCCATGGATGGCGCATCTCGCGAACCTGAAGACGTCATTTGGGTGCCGTTCCGAGCCGGTGCAGAGCGTGTTGACAGTAGCGCTTGTGGAGTCGAAGCACCCAAAACAGGCGACTTTTCAAGATCCTCTTTTGCTGCCTTGCTAGTCGCAGTTGTTGTGCGCCTTCGCGCATATTGGGTAGGTATTTTCTGGTCATCATCTCCCTTGCACCCCAGCACCGTATCCATGACAGTCTCCATAATGTCGTCCACAAACGCAAGATCATGCATGTTGTGAACTGTGTTGCAACTACCAACTTCGTCTCCTTTGGATTGCTCTTTTGTCACGTGAGCACGAATCTCCTCGATGGATGGGCTGTCGTTACCGGCAACCTGGTTACATATTATCTCAGTAGCTGCTAGTAGGTCTGATGACAGCTGTTCTATGGAGCTCCTGGATGCAACTCGAGTGGCACGCTCCATCTCCTTGCGCAATAGATTCTCAGATACTACAAGATTCTTCATTTCATCCTGGATTCCATCATCTTCTCCGTCGATGTCGCCTGCTCTGACAAAGGCAGCCGGAGAATCATTGGTAACACCCGCCGCACCAAGGACATCCGATGTGTTCGAGTCTGATCGTGAAACAATTCCAAGAAAGGTGGTTGTTTCATCAGATGGGGCAGCACTGGAGTTCCGCGAAGCAGGAATTTCATCAAACGGCCGGTTGACCATCAAGGGGTCGTCTTTGAATATCTTCAGGCTCTGTTCTTGCTTGGTCATTGCTGTATTCAAGGCCCGCACCGCTGATTCATTATCATCATCGTCGCGATCCTCCATTGTATAAAATCAGAGCCGGAGAGATACTTTTGCTTTGGAGACTTCCTCGGAGTGTCGCTGGAACCAATGCAGAGTGAAGGGGATCGTCAAGAACGCTTTGATGGTGCACATAAAACCTGTGTTGAATTTGCCACCGGGGTTGGTAGTCTACCATTTATACCTTTCTCGACAATGGAGTGCATATTTTGGCAACGATTGAAGGATTTCAAGGTACTCTTGGGTCCGAAGTAGTGGCATGGACGGTGGGATGAAAAATCTGGGATCGAAAAATCGGCCACCAGAGTTGCCATCTTGTGGAATTGGACAATTCCCGCAAGCGGGCGAGCCCAAAAGACACTACTCCGCCTGTGTGATTAGGGGGGTCTACCTGTGGTACCGTGATAGCTAGACTATTATTATTATAGTTTACCAGATAGACTACTAGTACTGGCTGTCCAGATTAAAATTTATATGGGGGTCTAGCTAGCTAGCTAGCTAGCTAGCTAGCTCTAGTAGATTAGGGGAGTTACAAGGGTCCATTGCAGGGAAGTACCAGGTACGCCGTCCGTGGGGGGCTTCTTGTAGGGGAAAAAGAGGTGAAATTGGGGACAAGGTTCAGGGTCTATGACGAGGATACCACATACAATGCGCCTACTTTTGCTGTTGAGGCTCAGTCACACCGGCACACACACTATTCTGATCTTGCATGTCCCACCGCTAGCTAGCTAGTAGTGACAGTACGTAAGGTAGAAGACATTCATATGCATAGAGGGTCAACTCTAGCTGGCCAGGGCAGGGGATTAGTCTACGGAAGCCGGCAATGGGGGTATGGCTGGAT
This sequence comes from Seminavis robusta, assembly GCA_903772945.1. Classification (NCBI taxonomy): domain Eukaryota; phylum Bacillariophyta; class Bacillariophyceae; order Naviculales; family Naviculaceae; genus Seminavis; species Seminavis robusta. The sequence goes on from CAICTM010000178.1 coordinate 57,883, forward strand.
GTCTCAAAACTCCTTCACTTATATAAAAATCCAGGCTGTCTTCAGAAGGCAGCCAGGAATCCTATGTCTCAATGGCCAGTCAGCCATGTTAGCAAATGCAGATTCACCAGTGGTGCGAGGAGACACTCCCATGAAACGATTTCAAAGCAACTGTCGACAAAGAGGACCGGGGCTGGTAGACTGTCGAGCCACAACTAGCGCGGATTTAGGAATTCAACGTTTTTAGAGCCCAACCTACTGTGCAAACCGAGAAGCAGATCACCGTAAGCACCGGCCGCCTCCCTCCTGTGCCTTCTCCCCCCAGCCAATTCTCCTCCTGGGCCGTCGGTACTGGTACCATGAGACTAACCTGCTGTCCATCTGGCTACTCTCCATAAGGATAAGAGCCACCGATGCGATTGCCACTCGCCATTTTCAACGCTGCTTTCCTTACTGACAAAACAAGAATTTCTGCCTCATCTACACTGTTACGACCCAACAAGCTACCCAAGCATTGCTCGCTCAACGCCCACAACAAGCCATCTTTATCATTGTTGGGCACCCAAAGATCCAATTTCCAGACCGTGGAAAGCTTGCAGCTTCTCGACCCTGCCAGACGGACAGACCGAAATGCTTGGAGGGCAATTCGGAACAAAGGTGCGCACCGTGGCTACGTGGCAGACCGTGGTTCAACAACGAGGATCTTTTTCCTCTTTGCGTCGTGGGACCTTCCACTTTGCCTCATTATTTTCGTCAGTTGGTGATTTTTTTAACCAACGAATTTCTTCTTTCGAGAAGCTCTTGACATCATCCTGTCAGTTTGTACACTTGTAGATCAATTACTAGCTAGCTAGTATTATAGTGTAACCATGGCGACAAAGACTCGAGGAATGGACCCTCCAGCGGAGAATCGGACTCTGACTTCCGACGATGAAAAGCCAGAGAGCGATGACAGCGAACCAGAAGAACCCGTCGTGGAAGCCCCTCCGCCCACTCCAGTTGTGGACAAGAAGAGGGATGATCGAGCATTGAAGACCCTTCCCGAGGCTGCGACAAATGCTCAACCCAGTGGAGAACCGTCTTCCAGCGACTCGACGACAGAATCCACCAAGCAAAAGACTACTGTCCAGAAGTCCAAGCGAACGTCCTACTCGAAAGAATCGCTCAACCCGACCCAACAAGGCGATTTGATTCAAGCCGGTGTGGATCCAGGAGCTAGTACCGATGCCGACAAGAAGCCCCATCAGCCAGCCTACATTAGCAAACAACTCAAGGCCACGGGCTATGGCGACAAAATCAAACAGGGAGCCGCAGTGCCACGTGATCATATTGCGCAACCGGTGGATCCCAACGACAGCTTGGCCGACGTCTACAAGTCTCAGTCCACCAAATTCAAGGCCACGGGATTTGCCGAAAAACTCAAAGAGGGCTGTGATGTCCCACGTGATCACGTTGCTGCTCAAGATCCCAATGACAAATTGGGAGACATGTACAAGTCGGTGACCAAATCGACGGGTCTGGGCGAGAAACTCAAAAAGGGGGAGGATGTGCGAGCAGCGGCTCCTGTGGACAAGACAGATCAGACGACGGTTGCCCCGTATGCTTCCCTCAAGCTGAAAAAGACACAAGAGCCGAAACCAACAAAAGACGACGACAAAAACAAAAAGTATTCGGCCAAAATCTTGGAAACGGTCAAGCTCCAAAAGACAGAAACCATAGTCAAGGACCCTACCGTTCACAGAGCCTCGCTGCCAGAGGTCAAGTTGCAAAAGACGACAACCGTTGTCAAGGACGGGAAATCGGCCAAATTTGAATTGCCGGATGAGTTTGCCAAAGCCAAGGACAAGTTGAAGCGACGAAAGGGTAGTCACTGGTACTCGGGAGAAGTTCCTACAGCCAAGCCAGCCAAGAAATGGTTCTTTCAAAAAGGGGAATGGGACGATGGCACCACCGCCGCCAAGCCTGCTAGCAAAACTCAAGCCAAAAAGTCGTCCTGGTTCTTCGGAGGAAGCTCCTCGACGTCTCATGTGGTTGCCGAACAGCCTCTTCCCAACAAGTCAACACCAGCCCCAGCAATCTTCCGTGGAAGCAAGACCATGCTCAATACGCACAAGCCAACCATCCAACATTACCATATCGTCCCCGAAGAGAAAAAGGGCAAAAGCGCCGTCAAACCATTCAACAAAAATTATTACAATGAAATTCAGCGTCGCCGAGGACTGGAACCGAAAATGTCGCGCGGCAGTGGGCTCTGTACACTCTTGATGGTGATGGTGGTCGTCCCTCTCCTGTGTGCCGTAACGCTCCACTATGGCAATGAACACTACCCCGAGCAAACAGAACAGCTGTGGCAAACTCATGTCGAACCAATGGTGGAAAAGGCGCGGCCCCATGTCGATCCGGTCTGGGAACGGGTCCAACCTCATGTGCAAATGGTTGTGGAACACGTCCAGCCACATGTGGAATACGCCGTGGAAAAGGCCCAGCCTCATTTCACTGCTCTTGTGGAAAAAGCTCATCCCTTGGCGGTGTCGGCCGTGGATCGTGTCTGTGGCTCGGTGGAAGCTTTGGCGCTTCCGGAACAGCACGAGAAATGGTTGAAGCCCGCTCACAACCTGGCCATGGATGGATGCACTTGGACGCGTAATGGGCTGACGCCTAGTGAACAAAGTGAAGAGGACGAAACAGAAGAACTAAAGAAGGAATGTGACTGCGACTCACTGCCACAACGCAAGGGATTGAACAAGTTGCTGCCTCGACGTAGAAAAGAGCAAGACGACAACGAATGCCATTGTGGAGCCGACGAATTGTAGCATTTCGAATCAGTGTTTCCTTCTTTAGAAAACCCACAAGCAGCGAGACCCCAAAGACGCGCAAACAAACGACAAACACAGGGCTACAGTCGAGCAAAGCGCCTTGGGTGGCATAGATAGAAAGGCTAACAACTAAACGAAGGGTGGGAACAGACAGGATAGGACACGGTAGCAACACAATAGCAAGTCTATAACATTTGCGTATAAACCCATAGTTCCGTCCTACGCCGGTACCGTAGTCACTAGACACCATCTAGCTAGCAACCGATTCTTTTGTGGGAAGTTTGGTTAATGGGCGGCCATCTATTACTCTCAGTTCCTTGGTCCCGACGAAGATCCCACCGAACCAACCGGGTACAGTACCTACCCAATGTAAGTGAACCTTTCGTCCTAATTCTCTTGCTTGCCAGTCCCGATGTATCCTAACGTAATTGCATGACATATTCGGCAGCTTTGATGCTGCAGATTCCCTCAACTCAATGCGGTTGGACAGGTCCATCGATCACGCTTCCCGTGGATCCTTTTGGTACTCCTACATGTGGAAAAGCTACATCCAAAACATTTTGCCAGAAGGAACCAATGGGGTGGTGGTGGTGTTTTCCAGCTCGTGTGGAAGAGCGTTTACCTATCGCCTGGATGGTCCCAAGACTACGTATCTGGGTGGTGGGGACCTTCATGACCCCAAATATAACTACCTGGGCACATCCAAGACACTCTATGATATTATGTATGGCACCAGGCAGTCTACAGAAGGAAGCAGCTACTCGGGGCTTCCCATGGCAAGTGCAAGAGGCCGCTCACCATGTTGATGGATGCAACGCCTCTCACTCTCCTTTTCTCCTGCTACAGCCCAAAACATATTGTGTTATGACACCCAGCGTCTATCCCTCACAAGATTTTGAAGATGAATATCACCAGTGGGCCGGCGATCTTCACAACATTGGCTGCATGTATCTTTGTCTTTACATCCCTGGTTTTCATCAGCTACGACTGCACTGTGGCAAGATGACAGCACATTGTCATGCAAAGAGCTCTGGCCTCTGGAGCCATTGTTTCTTCCCTATTCCCGAAAAGGTGAAGCAGCAGCTATATGACGAACAAACACAAGAACAGAAGAAGCAAAATACAGTCAAAGAGTTCATGACATTGCCAGAATCTGCCGACAAAGCTTCAATCAACAGTAGCAAGCCCATTGCGGATCTCTTTGACAACACCACAGTCTTCTTCACGGTGCATTATGTTTGAAGAATCATGTCAAAGCGAACATCGCACATAGCACTGTTGTCCTAACAAATCACATGTCCATGCAGGATTTGGCGGGCTTTACCGCCTGGAGTGGCAAACAAACACCGGTGGAAGTGTTTGAACTCTTGGAAAATCTATATGGTGCTTTTGATGCTGTTGCAAAGGTGAGCCGGGAACAATCAGGTGGCACCATGGTTGATTCAATCTTTGCTCATCCAGTTGCTGTCTACACATGACAACAGCGCCGCAGAGTCTTCATACTTGAAACAGTGAGTATGTTTATGTAGGGTATGGGTTCGAATTATGTGACAATACATCCTAATGCTGTTGACTGCTGTTTCTGTTCAAAGATTGGGGATTGCTATATTGCAGTTACTGGTATGCTGCTTTGTACTGCTGAGGGTTCCATGCACTTGCTGCATTATGACAAATCTAACAGGCATGCATTGTTACATTTCCCAAATGAAGGCTTTGGCATCCTTCCATTCAACTTCATCGCCTGCTCGCCACCAGCTATTTCTCTGAGGCTCCACTAAGTTATGTCTCATGATTCCCTAGATTCCATGCTACACTCAGGCTTCCTATTGTTGCCCCATTATCTCCATCCCATGTGGCGTATGTCTAGTTGCACTTGTCAAGGATCTGCACTTGGAGAGTATGCCAGTGAGGTACTACGACTGTAGTACCTACTCTTTGAAATCTGTTCTGTATTCTTGAGCGTCAGTGCTACGGTAGCTGCAGCCAGTCAAGGTATGTGGCCTGGAGATGGACCCGGTAGGTCCTGGTGTTTGCCCTCGAGTTGGTCTGGGTGTGTGATCAAGAGTGCATGCAGTCATACTCGGGACTGAAGTTCTTACCATTTTCCACGCTGCGGCAATGTACACGTGTACTGCTTCCGAGTGACGACCGTTCCTTTCATGCACACTGGTTCTTGCTTCCTTTCGAGCTCCCAACCTCGATGCTTACCCACCATGTTCGCTCTTGGATCGCACCATCACTGGTTCCATGTATGTGCAATCATCTCAGCACTTGCCTTGAGCCATAATTCTGAGAAGCAACCATGACAGACGACAAACCCTTGACGAGCTTTGCCCCTCCACCACTCTCTGCTGCCCTTACAGTGGCAGGAATGGTGGGGTCCTCGCTCTACTTTTTTCCGAAAATAGAACATCCCGACGCCACCATTTTTACCAACGTGGTTTTCCCCGAAATTCTTTCCGTGAAAGAATTGATAGCCATTCGACTCTTTTTTGCTTTTGTCTGCTTTGTGGGTTTTGCCACTGCTTGGTTGACTCCACCGTAAGTCAGTGCCGTGTCATTTGTGCCAGAGCATTTTTTGCCATTTTTGCCAGCAGCATTCTTGTTCTGTCATTTGTATGTTTTTCTCACGCAACAGCCTGCCTGTTTGGAATTTGCAGAGTCGTCGTCACGACTCCCTACAGACCAAAGTCCCGAGCTCCTCGCATAACGTTTGAACTGGCAGGTTGGAAAAAGCACTTTCCCTTCACATCCTGGTCCTGGAATCTTTTGGGGATTAGTTTTGCCCTTAATGCCTATATTGCCTATCAAGTGGATCAGCAGCAAGATGTCCCGGACTGGATGGTGCGAATGGGGTTGATGCTATGGGAAGTGGCGGCCCCCATGACGCTGTTGATTGGAGCGGTGGTCAAATATGCCTTGTGGCCGGCACAAATCAAAAAATCGGGACGCGGGGAAGGATTCATGACACCGCGCGCATTGCTGCAACACAATGCCAATGTCATTATGGCCATGGCGGAAGTGGCGCTTTTGGGTGGAATACCCTCGCATTTTTCACATGCCGGTCTCAGTGTCCTGTATGGATGCTCCTATGTGCTGTTTGCCTGGTCCATCCAAACGACACTGCACGGACAAGGTCCGGCTTTTCAGTATTTCTTTATGGATACCACTATTGGCACGGAGCATACCATTGCGCTGTACGTCTTGCTGTCGGTCCTCATGCTATTCTATGGGCTCTTTTGTACAGTCGACACGCTGCTTCATATGGTGGGAAACAACTTTACAGCGCACGCGACATTTGCATTGACCATTTGCTCCTTGGTTTGTCGGTTCCGAGATTGATGGATTTGAGCACAATGCCCAAAACTAAAACAACAACAACCGTGACCAGCATTTTTAGAACACATCAAACAAACAATCCGCAATGGGAATAATGCCCAAATATAGCGCTGCGTGTGCATGACAATACACTCTCTCGAGACGAATTCTGTGATATTCTGCTGTGCAGTCAATATAGTAGTAGATCGCTCACTGTACCAAAAGGAATACTACAATACTGCGCTTGTAGTTGGTGTGGAGCACGGAAGGCTTGCTGTATCTTATGAAACGTATCAGTCTTTGCCACATGCAGTCGGGTGGCAAAAGCATCAGTGTGTGTAAATAGTATTTATTGTCTTCAAGAGCAACTGCCAAGGCTGCAATGGCCACAATCCAACTCTTTGACCACCACAAACACCATAGCATTGACAGTCGCATCATCAAAATTGGGATGCCAACCGCGGGAAGGCTTCCAAGATCACACAGTTAGAAAGGAATTAGAACGTTTCGTTCAACACATGTGGTAACATCCTAGCTCGATAGCTTTGCGCCGCCGACAAGAGGAAGGAGAGCCCATTGATCACCAGCAGCAATGCTCGAAAACTCACTGCAGCGGCATTGTCTTCATTCTAGGAGAAACACATGCCATGTGTTCACAGTGCCCTGCCATAAACATCGACATCCATGACCATATGTCACCAGTGAAATGGGGCACTCACGGTCCAGGCTGTCAGAAGAGCAAACGTTCAGACCTCAGACGCACGACGGCAGGAACCCAGAACACTTGGTGGGAAGCAAAACTTGGGCTCTCCTCATTCTCTTGGCTTCATCGCACAATCGTTTGATTGTATTCGCCAAGTCTTTGCAAAGAGGGCCGCAAAGGTCAGCTGAATCTGACTTTTCCTCGCCCGGGTTTCGTGGCACATGGTCCATCTACCATCCCTACTTTGACTCACATGTGATGGCAGTTCCAGTACTATAGCCAGCATTGAGAGAGGCTTGTTTCTCCTGGAGGCAGTTCTTGAACTAGTAGCTAGATCAGATTACTATAGACGATCATTACGTGTATTCAACTCCTTGACCTTAGAATAAATAACGTTGCCGTGTGAAGTGCCGTGACATTTAATTTTCGTCTTGCAAGTTGCGTTTTGTTTGTTTTGTGGCAGCTGTCTGGGGCATCTCATTTCGACTCCATTGTTACTTGTGTATGGGACCCCAAGTCAACCACAACCATACTCGGATTCTCTATGCTGCGGCAGAAATCAGCATCAAAGAGGACAGCGCGGCTTTTGCACCACACAATGTCACGCTGATCCATGGTCAAGAGCTGCCTGTTGATTGTGTTGGTCTTGCTGAACGAGCTTCAGAATGGTGGCACTCCTTATACTGTATGACCACTCCATTATTCTTTAGCCCATTTATTGGATCAGTCTCCCAATAAATCAAGCATGTGAGTGCCATGACTGAGAGCCAATGCCAGCTGAAGTACTGGATGCGAGGCCCCAGTGTCGCCCACAAGTTACACAGGGTACCACAGTTTGCTGTGTATCTGAAGTTGGTTCTTGCGACTGCCTGCTAGCTAGGCATTGAGCCCTTGTAGCACATGATTTCCCAAGAGGATGGCCGAGACCAAGTACCTTTTCTTGATTCAGCCACGATACCAAGACTGGGACTCTTGGACAAGATTGTTGGTTGCCTCAGCATCCATGAATGTGAAGCTTGTCAGTCATGAAGGCATTTTGGATGCAGGTAGATTGTGGGCATGTCGCAAAAGATAGAGTGCTTTCTAATTTCTACTTCTTGTACATTGCAACATCAAGCAAGCTCGAGGCAAGAATTGATTGGAAGAAGATGTAGTCTAAAGTACTTCTTAAAAATGACAGGAAGGTTTTGTTGGATGATTTGATTTCTAAAGGAGGCCGATGGTGCAGTGAACAGTGGAAGATAAACAAGGGAAGGAAGGAAGTCTCGCAAAGTCGCTGGGGAAGTGGAGATAAGCTTATTGCCCAGCTCTTTGCTTGCGTCCTACCAGAGAACGAAGCCATTTGCGTCCCTTTCGTCGCGAGCATGCTGTGGCGTTGTTGGCAGCTCTGTTGGCAATAGCATTGTTGTTGTTGGTGGTGGTGTTGTTGGTAGCAGTAGTTGTTGTCGAAGTAGTAGCAGAGTCGACAGTCGGAACAAAGCATGTCACACTATCCTCATGGAGCATTTCATCGGCCATGAGTCCTGACCGTTGGATCAAGCATTGCTGGTCTTGTTCTTCCTCCCATCCGTTCTCTTGCTTCCACAGTTCAATCTTGTTTTTCAAATGCTTGTTGTGGATCAGACCAGAAAGCTTCAAGGGTTGTCTGGTCAAGGGACAGGTATCATTTCCCAAATCCAACCATTCCACAATGGCCGACCGTTCGTAGTTCATCCCATGGCGACTCAGGAGAGGATTCTCAAACAGTTGCAACGTGAGAGGACAGATAAACTCGCTGGGGATGATGTCTTCTGTCATTTGAGGGGCAATCTTCTTGTAAGGGCACATGGTAGCGTTGCTTGATTGAAAAAGTAAGTTATCTGATACTGTGGATGAGTTGATTGTGATGGTTTTATGATGAGATTTCTAAAACAAATGATGTCGGCGGATGTGTTTGTTCTCGCGTTTCCAGGAACAAACTTCAATGAAATTGTGAGAGCTCTCGGAGGCTCGGAGATATTAGAGGGGCTGGTGGTGGTGGCGAAGTCTCTGATGTCTTTGGCTGCTTGAGTGAGAAGTGACGAAGCCACGAGAACAGAAGAATCCCGAAACATCGCTTGGAACCTTTTGCAAGATCTCTGTTCAGACACATTTGTTAAATCGCGATTTCTACTTTTCCTCTCAAATGTAAGACTCTAATTCTAGCAACACAAAAGAAATAAGTAAGAAATGCTCGCCAACCTATTTCACTGCCGGTTGCCGAGAGCTTTCGGGTGTGAACGACATAGTGTTTAAAGTCAGTGTTCCCGTTGAAGCGGTGACATGCCTGTCAGGCCTAATTCGAGGCTTCGAGGCGATGGCGAGGGCTTTAGCCAAGCAGCCAAGCACAAGGCAAGATCGATACGATCCACTCAGCTCTACCAGTACTCAGCTACTCAGTAAAAACTGTATCCAAGCAAGATTCCTATTATTTCATTGGCTCCAAACTTAAAAACGGATCCATCAGAAATAGGATTTAATTAATGCTTGTGAGAACACGTGTACCCTTGTTAAGTTGGCAACCACAATTAACGACCTCCTTTTATGGTATTACTCGTACTGGAAGTATGCAACGTGGTACCGGTACCGGTGGGATGGTGGCGAGTGGTACGTACGGCAAATCTTTTTTTAATGATCAAAGGCGATCAAGTGGGTGGCCAAGAACAAACAACCAAGCACGAACTGCGCTGGCAACTTTTCGTTTTAGAAGCAACAGGAATACAGGAATCATCGCCACCAAAAACATCAGCATTGCATCTCTCGCTCTAGCTACCGTACCTACCGTACTACTAGTAGAGCTCGTACTAGCTAGATAGATCGCCCAGAAACAACAGCACTCGTGCATCTATGTAGATAGCTAGCCAGAGTTGTCCAAGATCCATACCCGTACAGTACTACCCGCCCCATTATTTGCTTTGGTGCTGTACAGTGGCGAGAGTGGAAGGGAATCTGGTGATGCGGTATCTGAGAGTTAATTACAACTCTCATGGATAGGAGCTATGTATTTTACTGCATCTATCTACGTATCGATCATCACGTCGTGCTTGACTCTCAGTGGAACATGAGTTCAGCTTCTTGAAAAGAACCCACTTGCTCCGAGCTTATGTTCAGCCAGGCCCCAGCTACATGAATGTATCTCCCTACTCTGGACTAGCAGGAGCTGGGAGTACAGGGACCAGTCAATGGGCAGCGTAGTATTAGCTAAATTTTATCATCAACATCCGACTGTTATGATGTAGAAACAAAGCTGAAAAGATGGTGTTGCTGCTCAGTGGAACTCGAAGGATGGAATCATCCAATCGAATCTTAGCTAAAGGGCAAAGAATGAATGGGTTGCCCCCGTCCCCGGTAGCGCCCCGTATCATCTCAGTGATCTCACTCATCGATGATCTCGGTTTTCACTCCTACCTTACCTTGAAGCCTTGAAGCTTCGCCTATCGATCGAAAAGGAGGAGCACATGGTGCGGCCGTTCTTTATTGCTTCGTCGTTTCAGCTGGTTCGAGGTCGGCAACCCCTTTGCTCCAAGGTCCGCGGCAACCGACTGGCTTCCCATCCAGCTAGATTCGATTCTCTCAAACTTTCGCTGAAACTTTCTTTCTTGGATGTTACATGTATTAATGCCGTACCGGTAGACTACTAGTAGTAGTCGCTTTTTAGCAGCGAGATTCCAGACAGAGGCTGCGATGCTGCGATGTCGATTGAGCTTCGCCGTTTGCTTTTGCTCTCACCGGTACAGTACCGGTAGTGCACAAGGAAAAGTACAGGGAGAGTTGCAGAGCGGCAGAAACACGCAGCTACAAGCACTACTAGCTAGTAGCTAGATCATGATTTATGTTGCCAAGATCTCTCAAGATCTCAGGCTCCTGCATCATGTATTTTGCATACATTTCATCTCTACCGGTACGGTAATACAACTTCAAAGACCGAAGAAAGTCGGGTTCTTTGCGACAAGCACTACATTCTATATGACATTCGATTTCCATGGAGAGTCGTTTGTTCGTGGCCACCAAACTCTGCACCTCGAGGAGGTTGGCGACATGGAACTCGACCTTTCAAGCCCTTCTGTCGCAGAATGGTTGCCGAGTCGAGTCCATTCGAGTCCTTTGTCTTCAAAGCATTGCATGTCATCGTAATTATTGATGCCTGCCATTCATGAAGTGCTTACCGGTTTGCACAGATTCCACCGACATGCATCGTGTCAGCTGCTGCGCTCTTCGCTTCCTTCTTTTCTCCTGCAATGAACGATCAAGAGCGAGACTGCAGTTGCTTCCGTAGTTCGGCTGGCCTGGTGATACCCGGTAAGCTGTTGCAAAGAGAATGGCGCTTGGCTGACTCTTGTCAAGTCCATTGCAATCTTTACCGCTTCCAGAACACTCTTTTTGCAAAGGTTCATCGATGTCTAGGGACGTAGAATGATGGTGGTTGGATCAGCACGTCTTAAAAGATCATGTGCTGAACTCGGGGAACAGATTGGCTCTGTTCTCTGTGTTGGCTTTGGATAAGAGCACTTTGACTTCAACCTTGGTGCAAGATATGGGATCAGTGCGGCGCTTCGGTTCCTCTCTGGTTCAGTGCCACCAATGTTTAATGAATGCGGAAACAACTGACGAATCAGAGCTAAACTACAATATCTAGCCTGTACAGATCAAAAACAAACAACTAAATATTATTATTCAAGTGTGCAAGACGTGTCTACGACGAGGAGGTCCCTTTTGGGATTCTTTTTGGTTGGTTGTCTGTTCTTCTCTTGTTGTACATGTACTCAAAACTCTCAAGCAAAGGAACCTCGAGGTTCCAAGCCACTCATGGATCTCTGCATGGTGATACCCGAACTGACCCGTCCGATTTTCCCAGCCTGATCAGCCGCACTGCTCTTTCCAAATCCAAGGCTCCAAGGCAGACGGCGGGTCAGCTTGTACCGTAGGTAGATGGCGTAGATCGCGAGGGCGGCCACCAGTCCAACGCTAAAGACAATGCCCAAGATTTGACCCGAGGAGGTCCTAACAAGATCTTGACGGTAGGCATTGATGGACTTCCACTTGGCCAGCGTCCATTCGGGACTCTCCAGGATGGCTTCTCCGTACTCATCGTAGTTGTTCTCCACGAGACTGGCGACAAAGTTGCAGACATCTTGTTCGTTGGCTTCCTGTTCAAATTGTCCCTGGTACGTATCATCCTCTCCCAGGTATCGGTTGCACTTGGCAGCCTGTTCGTATAGAACTCCGCAAACTTCGTAAAGGCCTTCATTCTCTTCATTCTGAATCTCGTCATCCGTCACCAAATCGTAGCTCTCCTGAAACAAAGGATAATGAAAGGCAAACAGATGAGAATCGGTCGAGCCCACACACAAGCAGAACAAACAAACATAGATAGAAGCAACTTACCCTCGCTGTACAACTTATGCATTGCTTGGGATAGTACGGACTGAGGTAATCATCCTCGTACTTGAGACCCGTCACTTGCTGCAGATCAACGACATCACCCACGTACGAACTGCAGTACTCGTCCTCGTAAATGCCAATCCCAATGGTGAACCCATCACTGCGACAGTGGGGACCGAGGTAGGACACGGCTCCACCCACGTCCAACTCGGTGCATTCAAAGTACTCGGCGTAGGCTTCGGCACGCGATAAATAGTTGTCATCGTTGTACATTTCGGGTCCACAGGCTTGTTGGTAGGACGCACAGACATCGGCGTAGCTACAGGTGGCCGTCGCATTATTGGCAGCTGCGCCGGCATCATCATTGCCACCATCGTCGTCTCCTCCGCCACCACCACCTCCATCATCATTTGCAGCCGCATTGTTTCCACCATCATCATTGTTGGCATAGTTGTTATTATTGTTTCCACCATCATCATCTGCGGCGGCGTAAAAGTCATCATAGTTTCCATTGTAGTTCTGATAGTTGCCTTGATCATCATTGGCATTGTAGTTGTCATCATTGTTGGCATTTCCATAGTTGTTGTAGTACCAAGTGCCATCTCCATTGTATCTCTTGTAGTAATAGTACTGACCACCTCCTCCATTGTTGAGTTCTCGTTCTCGATTGACATTGTTATAGTCTCCCGATCCACTCATACAAGACGCACAGGTTTTACAGTATGTTTGGTACTGCTCGATGTGGTAGGTTTGCATGGTGGCCAGGTAGTCATCCATGGGCAAGGTGTATTCTCCATAGTTGTAATCGCAGCCGTACTCATTGTAGTTGCTGCACGTGTGTTTGGGACAGAGGCGAAAGACGACAAACCGATTCATGGCGAGGACGCCTCCTTCATCATTGTCGGCTGCCTTTTCGTCACTGAAGGAGTGAATGTTTTGACAACCCAGGTACTTGAGCGCGTAGTTGGTCAGGTTGAGACCTCCATATTCCGCCCAGAAATCATCGCCAACTTGTTGTTCTTGCTGCTGGTTGTAGTTGTAGTTGTCGTCACCATTGCCATTTTGGTTGTTGTAATTGTACTGGTAGTTGTAGTAGCCATACTGGTAGTTGTAATCGTATAGTTTTCGGTCCTCATGGTTGTGTGGTCGTTGTTGTTGTTGTTGTCCCCCAGTGGTAGTAGTAAAGGCCGTCTTGACCACCTTGGCCTTTTGCAGCAATCGTGACATGAGCGCCGTTTGACGTTTCGATTCTTCGGTTCGTTGTGTTGCTTCGTTCATGGCTCGAACAAACTCCGAACGGATATTCGATTGAGGCCTTGCCAGTGCAAAGGGTTGGAGCAGCAGTGCCACGAGGACATGCCGTATTTGGGACGAGGACACCATGGTGCAGAAATTGATTTGCTCGCTACACAAAGAGAGAGAAGTAGCAGTAATCAACTACCAACAAACCAAGCTTTAGCCAACCACACAACAACAAAAGGAGTTTCAGATGGAGATGGCAGCGATGTTGACTACTCCACTTCCGTTCGTCTTGGTGAGGGTTGTCTCTTTCCTTCTCATCCCTTCGAGCTCAGTTCTTTCGTTTGAATGGCGAGCCTTGGATGGCACGCCGGGCACCAATCCCGAGCTGGCGATTCGCACTGTAGCAAATTGTACTGTATCCTGTTCAAACGGTATCGTTGGTACTCTCTAGCCGATACAGACTTAGGGATGAAGCCGATACTTAGACAAGTCCTCTTCTAAATGATTGGATATGTCGTCCGACGTGGAGTTTTAAGAGCGCACACTTGCTTTTGGTTTGAAGACGCACCATTGCTCCATGTCGGCACCCGTGGTCGTTTTCCTCCCTCCACGCCGTTAGCTCCACGCTCAAACAACTCTCGGCGACTACAAACTACCGGTACCTGATAGTTTTTCATTTTCTCAGATTGTTCTCTGTCGGAGAGCAAGCTCCATTCGTGGCCATCAAAAGTGCAAAGACAGGAGCGGAAAGATGGCGGACGACAGCTTTCAACATACCTCTGCTTGGGCTTGGGATCCCGTGTTAGGCAGAACCAGCAAGGACCGTTGACACACATTTACTCGAAACGGATTCGTCAGAGTGGTTTCTTCCTCGATGACATACGGTACGAGAATAACCAGTAATTTTTCCATGCTAGTAAATTGTTAGGTAGTCGTTGAAAAAATAGACGCATGGCAGCCAAGTTCCCGCCATGGCGCACCTGTTCCACATAAAAGAGATAACAGGAGCGGCCGATGAGAAAGGTGTCAATGCAAGAACTGTCAGCATTACTATGAAGAAGACTCACCATGGGCATCAGCCGCTGGTAACAGTCGTAGCTACCCATAGCGACAGCATGCTTCAGAGGTCTCAAAAGTGTCACTCGATGTCATCCTCTGCCTCCATCCTCTCCGTCTCAGTAACATCCTCTGTTGGTGCCTCAGAGTTGTCTTGAATGCTTTGGATGAAGGCATGTTGCTCCGCCGGATCCATAGCTGCAACAAGAGACCGTGCCTTAGCTTTCTGTATCTCCCTTTGACGACCGTATTCAGTGTTGTCGAGGCTGATGTTGGATTCAATCCTCCCTTTGAGCTCTGTTAACTGTTGTTCTTTCTCTTCCGGCCATGGCTCAATAGCATCGACAATCAAGTCCTTCAACTCCAACCATCTAGCCATCCTCTCCTCCTTTTTCGACAGTTTGGAGGGGCAAGGCTTTCCAGACTTCCATGCTATCAAATCCTTCAAGTCCTCTCCAGTCAATCGGGACAGTGGCTTCTCTGCTTCAACCACTGCCATTGCCTTCTGTTGTCTCTTCCATGCCGCGACATGATTCTTCTTGTCCTTCTCAAGAGACTCCGTCTGTTGCTTCAGTCTACCACGCTCATCAGCAATGAGGAAGTCATCGTCATTGAGCGCAGCACCACCTGTCACCTTGAAGACTTGCCCTTGTGTCGCAGCTGCCTCCAAAGCTAATTGTCGCTCCATTGACCATGGAGCTGTCACCGCGGCTTGTCTCTTCTGTTGTTTGAAGGCCGGAGCTTGGTAACGGAGCAGATCTCCATTGTATCCGAAGGAATCAAGAATATCGCAGCACATCTTGTTCTGTTCATTCAATTCCTTGATGTAGGAGGCTTGCGGATCCACCGTATCGTCCGCAACTCCCTCCGAGTCAACAACCAACTCATGTCTGATTTTTGGATCCTCAAGTGCTTTTCGATTGAAGACTGGATAGACACCTAGCTTGTCAGCCCATACATGCCGCGCCTTGGCAATAGAGAATGCCTCCTCAATGGCGTTCTGGAGCACAGGAAACTGTGGATCCTTCTGCCGCCGACGGACACTGCCATAACACAAGAGGCCGATATCATTCCGAGTAATAGAATCACCTGCATCCTTGTTGTTCTGTCGGTATTCCCAAAGCAACTGAAGGTTGTCAAAGAAGGCAGTTTTGAATAGGCCAAACAACATGTCCATGACTTGGAGAATATGGGTGGTGTTTGGAGGCCCAGACGGAAAAGGGTAGATGCCAAGCATTCGCAGTTCAATCAACATGTCCTTGTTGGTCCTGCCTGGCCCACCATCAACAAGCAAGGTGCAATGCTTCCCTGGAACGTCGGCAGTATCTTCTAGGATAATCGGAATAAAGTTTCCTTTCGTCCACTTGCCGAACTGTTCCTTATTCATTCCTCCCTTCTTGTTGACACCATACGTAGCAGACATTGTCTTTGTCATTCCTTCTTCCAACAAGTAACGACCCGAGGTTTCTAGGATATCCACAATGAAGTCGGCAGGTACCTCCATATTTTCTTCTTGAGCATCAGACGGAATCTGAAAGTGTTCCGGCAGCTTCTCTCCGGAGGCAAACGTTCCTGCAAGGAGTGTGCAGTGATATGAGGACTTGTGTGCTTCATAGATGGCTTCGGCCTGAAGCCTTGGGTTGTAAAACTTCATTGGAGGGCGGCCACCTTTTTGACTCTTGGTATCATCAAGTGTGAGGCCTGACTCATCAATATTGGCAATCCTTCTTCGTTGGGAATCGTCAACCCATGTTAGCTGACCATTGGTGGCAGTATCTTCTTTGTTTTCTTTGGCTGCTCCAATGTGAATGAAGTGAGCTTTGAGGGAATCAAACCAAAGGTTGATATTGCTGTAGGTTGCCCACTTCATCCTTCTCTTCTCAACTCTGTTTGCCTTGCCACATTCGAGGATGCTTCCGATCTCTGCTTCAACTCGTTCAAGCAGCCATCGACCAGTCCGTTTGCCGAGTCCTTCCTTCATGTTGATGCAAGCATTCAAAAGCTTTGCCAATTTTGATGTATCAACATCTGAAGAGAGGGAACAAAGAGACTCGACAGCTCCACACAAAGCCTTGAATCCAACAGGATCGATCCTTCCCTTTGGTCCTCTTCGCTTGGGACTCTTGCCAGCATCTCCACATTCCACCATGTTGCGAATGGTTTTGCCATTCAGTTTGGTTTCATGTTTCTTGTTGAATTCATTTGCAATCGTCTCTGCAGATCGTGGAACATAGGTAAAACCTTGGGCCCTTTCGGACTCCGCTCTGAGTAGTTCTTCCTTCCACTCTAGAGATGCAGCCTTGTAGAAGGCGCTGTATTGTTTGCGCTGTTCTTTCTTCTGCTTCCGAGCATGAGCGGCTTGTCTTCCGGTCAGTCGACTCTTTTTGGCCAGCTTTTCCTTGAGCGACTTTTCTGCAGCAGCTCTTTGTTCTTCAGGGATGTGAGGTGGCGGCTTGACTGGTGCATCATGGTCGGCCTTGGCTGCAGCGGCTGTAGACTTCAAAGAATGCGATTTCCGTCGAACTTTCTGTCGGAGATTTGGATCTTCTTTCTGTGGTGTAGTCATTCCAGCATACGCCATCGCCTGCACAACATTCATTCCTCCTGACTTTGCTAGACTGTGGATGCCAGCAGCCCTTGCTACCTTCTTTTTGAGCGGCGTTTCTGCCATGGTGAGGTGATTGATCGATCGAACGAACGGAGGAAAAGAAAAGGAATGACATCCTTCGCTTGATCCACCACGATATTTATCTTCTATCTCTAGTAAGTAAGTTAATATATCTTAGAAGCGTTGGGGGGTTACTGTGCCAGAGGTGCCCATGTTGTTCTGTCTGATTTCATATCATTTCCCAAAGAGAGGTCCATTTGCTCGGGAGGTGAAATGATTTCGGAGAGAATTGTGAGGGGAGTTTCACCTCGAGGGCAGGCTCTCCTGCATGGGTTACATGGAAATGGAAAAATTACTTGTTATTCCTGTACATGACTTTGGTCCTCTAGCTATTGTTTGACACATAATCCACCCGCCATCGCCCTCGTAGCATCTGGTACATTTTCTACGTGTCAGGTTTTTTTGCAGGTTGAAACGGCCAGAATCCCCGTGATGTTTGCTAGAAGGACTCTTTACTGGATTTGGATGAGAATCCAATCTGAAGATTTAAGCTTACACATGGATTTTGAGTGCCATTTCCCAGGTTTGTATAAGGAGCCAGTTGCTTGGAAGTTTTACTCAACTAGCAGTTACTGTGTAAAATCCACTGTTGGATTTTCAGCCGTTTTCTTGAGTGGGAATTGGCGGGTAAGATCACACTAGTAGTATCACGCAGAATCCACTGTTGGATTTTCAGCCGTTTCTTGACCCATAAGTAATAAAAGGACACAGAAAATAGTCGTTGAAATTGCTGAAACACGACTGATTCAATGGTAAACTGTACTGTACATGACAACCACTCAACTCGAACAACAACAACAACAACAACAACAACAACTCTCAATCCAGCGACGACACGACAATGGCGCTCCTGTTTCCTCGGGCATGTTGTCAGGCAGATTACACACAAAGATCTCCCGCTTCACTGTCGGCCTTGTTCTCGGCTGCGATTTCGTCTGCGGTCTCGGCGTTTTCCAGGCCTTTCGGCCTTCCTTTCACGCCTTGACCTGGCCTCATCTGGCCTCGTCCTCGGCCTTAAAATCCACGGTAAGTCGTGCACCTTCGCCTTTGCCTCAGGTTTGCACGACTGACCTGGATTTCCAGTTCA
Source organism: Seminavis robusta (assembly GCA_903772945.1). Lineage (NCBI taxonomy): Eukaryota > Bacillariophyta > Bacillariophyceae > Naviculales > Naviculaceae > Seminavis > Seminavis robusta. Next base: position 76,152 of record CAICTM010000178.1, read on the forward strand.
CCGGGAGATTTTTCTACATAATTTTTTTGCATCCTGGCTAGCCAGCGGCAAGAACCATGTCTACGATGAAACTACCCGTGCACCACTACAACATGACATCCGAAGTGGCTGCCAAATTTCGGAAGGGGGCTGATGACTTCTTGCAGCAGGTTGGCTTGACAAAGAATGGCAAGAAGTTCGGCTACCTCAAGCTGTATGTGCACAGTTTACAGTGCTGTGGAACAGCCACAAAAGCAGACTTTGATGGTCTCACAAAGATTGCAGAAGATAGCCGAGAGCTTAACCTTGTCCAGGCCATGGCCTGGAAAGGACTGGGGGTCTTTTGGCTTCTCAAGGGTGATCAACATGAATCCGCAGAGTGCTACCGCCGAGCAGCGATATTCATAGGAAACGTCTCGTACAAGGAAAAGGACAAGTTTATTTGCGCTTCTGTGAAGAATGAAAACCCACCAAAATACCGGAGCGTGAGTTCCTTGTTGCCCGATCTTAAAGTTGAGCTCACGGTGGCCTTGGCAGCCCTGAAAGTCACTGCAGCGGAAACCAACAGTGAATGGAATGACGCGGTGATTCTTCGATATCGGTTCCATGAAGTCGAGGTGTTCTCCTGTCACGTTCCTGCAGCGCAGCCTGATCTAGCAAAGAGACTGGAAGTGGGAGGCTTTGCCTGCGATTGTTGTGGCAAGTCTCAAGAGGAGTTTGGGCAGGTCCGAATGAAGTGTTGTTCCCAGTGCAACATGGCCTACTACTGCTCTGCTGAGTGTGAAGCAAAAGCATGGAGAGCTGGTCACCATCGGGCATGCAGGCCGGTTGGGGCAATCCAAGTAGGAGATATCATGCAGCTTGTTCCATCCAAGTCATTAAAGCCAGAACTCAATAGTGAGCTCGTCAAGATTGTGGAAGCAGATATCAAGAAGAAGAAGGGCCATTGGAAGGTACAACTCCTTGTGAATGAAGCTGGCAATAAGCATGGTATCGAGGGGCAGATGAGCATCAAGGCATCCCAGGTGATTCACATTCGACCTGCAAAGTAGCAACGGACACAGAGGGAGCAACGATGCATCATTTTCGCGGCAATAGACTATAACTAAAAAGCTATTGAAACGTACCGGTACCAGGTACCGTACGGAATCGAAAAGGTCGTGGGTTGTTACAGTGTACGATGTATAGATTTTTGCAGGGCAAACTGCATCGGGGTTACTGTGCAAAGATGGATATGCAACCTTACCGTACTAGACAGAGCACCCTTTTCATTGAATGGCGGACTGATTCGAGCTGGTGCTCGCTCGCCTATTTGGCTGGCACCTCCCGTACAGTCTCCCTTTTCTGCCGCGAATGACACGGATGAGGGATCTGTTGTTGTGGACAATCAATGAACTGCCCCCAAAGGGATGGTTTTCGAGTTACGAAGTCAAGAAACAGGACGAAGGCGTACATGCACGGTCTTGAGCGGCCAGAGACAGACGGGAGAGTTGGATTGGATGTGTTGAGGGCGTCAGCTTGCTGGTGCACTCTTGCAGAAAGTGCCCAAGTCAGTTTGGAGACGGTTCGCTCGGAGTCACAACGCTCTTTCTCCCCGAAGGACCAGGAGGTACAACTTTTTCTCAGCTCACGCCATGGTGAAAGCAAAGGCAAAACTGGATGGTGGATCTCAACGAAGGGCCGCTCTTTAGAAAGGTGGATCCAAAAACCTCAGACGCTGAAAAGGATGCTTTTTTCGGAGACCATGCCAGCAAATTGTTGCAAAAGATCTAGATGGGCCTCGTGGTTTGCCCCAACACAGTGAGCGACATTGGCAGCTTGGGAACTTCACGGACGCCACGAAATCGCCGTTGGAAGGCACGAAAGTGATCTGACGGCCTTCTTAGTATTGCCGAAAGCTGCTGAGTGTGTCCGCCGAGGTATTGACAATGCTACTTTCAAAAGGACAGAACAAAATGCTAAATACATTTGATAAAGAAAGTCGAGCTGCCAAAGAGTCAACGGCAAAACTACAGAGCATCTTGGAGTGCAAGGGATGAAACGTTGCTCATTGTGCTTCGTCGCCTACTACTGCTCTACTGAGTGCCAATTGCCATGAGAAGTCATGCATGCAGGTCACCAGCAGGCCTGTCGCCCTCCTGGGAAACCAAAGTCAAATTCCAGGCATCAACTCCAATCCAGAACTCCTTGGGGATCTGGTCAGGATTGTGGAAGCAGGTCCTAAAAGACTAGGTGATTGGATGGTAGACCTGCTTGTAAATGAAGTTGCCACCATGTATGACATGGATGAATCCACGAGCATCAATGCCTCCAAGATGCAACACATTCGCCCTGCAAAATAGATCCCAGACCACGACAGGTACATTACGCACTCAAAACTCCCCTGGTTGCAGGTGAATATGTCTGGCTATTTCTAAACCTTTGTTACCATAGCCAACTATCGCTGTTTGAATGCCCATGCCTATTGGCAAATCCAAGGCATTTAAAGCCTATCGCCATGCGGCATCTAAGATTACAGTTAATTGTTGCTTTTAAAATTCCACCACGAACAGTCGTCTCGTAATCAGTACAGTACCTCCTCTCTAACTAAGTGGTAAAGAACAATTTCAAGAGTCCTTTCAAGTACTGGACAATTTCATTGGCGCCTAACTTGGACTCTCCATAGATTCGATCCACAAACGAAATGGGCACTTCGGCAAAGGACATTCCCATTTGTCGGGCCCGTACGACGACTTCCATTTGAAAGGCATATCCTTTGGATTCTACCTTGGGCAGTACCTTTTGAATGGCAGCCTTTTCGTACAATCGAAAACTCCCCGTCAAATCCGACACGCCCGGATCGAGCAAAAAGTCAGCCAAGAAATTGGCCGTCCGGGAGGTCAATTTGCGGTAGGTATCCCATCCCGCCACACCGCCATTTCCGGCATAGCGAGTACCAGTGACAATGTCCACCTTTTGTTCGTCCATGACCTTGATCATTTCGGGGATAAATTTGGGGTGGTGTGACATGTCGGCATCGAGAATGATGATGCGATCGCCCTTGGCTTCTTTCAGTCCAGCCACATAGGCAGTACCTAATCCCAATTTTCCCTTTCGAGAAATAATTGTGACATGATCTTTGCCAAACGATTCTTGAATGCGTTCCGCTACTTGGAGTGTCCCATCGGGAGATGAATCCTCCACAATCACCACTTCGTAATTGAGCTTGGCATTTGTAAAGGTGGTGTGAAGGAGGTAGAAAATGATGGGCAAATTTTCCCTTTCATTGTACGTGGGGAGAATCACAGAGTAGAGCATTGCTTCTTGGGATTTTAGTTGCTCAAGGGCCGGCCGGTAGGATCAAGAAAGGTAATGGAGCTGTCCAAGGTGCGTTTAGACTACAGGAACAGAAGAGTTGAGAAGTAGGAGATACGGTATGCTTTGCAAGTTGTCCTCGATCTGTTCCATTGTTTGTCGTTCAATCCTTTCTTGGGTGTTGGGCGCAACGGCTGCAATCGATTGTATCCTTCATCGAATTATTAAATTCGATACAAATTCGATGGGTGTAAATTACTCGTTAGTTTAACAAACTATGGCCACGGAGTGGCTTTTGTGACGCGGGCAATGGGTGGGGAAGCCCCCACCTAGCTGAGTCGTCATCTACTTATTTGCCCAATCAACATGACCTCATCCACTGGCCCAACGTGGAGCCAGCACCAAGTAGACAGATGCCCTGGTAGGGGGGTGAGCACATTGATAGGGAACCTGCAGCGCAAAACCTGGGTACAGGGGCTTACACAGGATTTTGTCGGTATTGAAACCATTATCAACATAAGGGACCGTGAGGACCAGTAGATTGCCAGACCAAAAAGTGCTCGCCAGTAAGTGGTCTGGGTGATCAGGTCCAAGCTGTGGCAAGGGCCTTGGCAATGCAAGGCAAGATGCCAGCAGCCCGTAGGAGGTGGTAATCCTCAGCTGGACCAGAGCAGGGTGTAACCCATCCAATGCACAAAATTGTTAGATAGAGGCAACAAGCAGGCAAAAGAGGGGTCAAATGACAAACTGGCAGTGTGTGTTCCCAGGAGGGAGCAAGTGGCTGCTGGAGTGTTGTGGGCTGTTCGAGGGTTGTTGAGTCATAGAGGATAGGGGGCACTGGAAGTGGGCTGGTGCCAGGGGCAGGAGGGGGATCCTGTTGGTGTTGGAGTGTTGTTTAGGAGTTGGGATGTAGCAGGTTGATGGTGTGTTGTAGATAGAGGCGTGCCTCTGTTCAAGGTGGACAAGGCATCCTCCCTGATAGGGTGGGTGTGATTGGGGTGTCGACTCAGGGATGGGTCTCATGCTCTAGGAGCTGTTGTCTGATCATCTGGGGGGTGGTTGTGTAGTCTGCGGGGGATGGGGATGTGGTTGGTTGGTGAGTGTGGGAGTGTGGGGATGTCGGTGAGGACCTTGGGTTTGGTGAGGTAGTGGGTAGACAAGGGGAAGTCATGGTGGGGTGTAGGTGGGTTGGTGGGGGAGTTGTGATCCTGGAGTTTGACTGTAGTGTCGTTGCTTCAACCAAGCAATGGAGGTTGCTTGTGAGGTGGCGAGATGATTGATGTAGAAGGGTGATTCAAGGGGCAATGCACTGAGGCACTGGTAATCAAGGTTTATATCAAGTTGTTGGGTTGTTGTTGCTGGATCAGGCTGTGGCCAAATTGTGCAGGTATACCACTACCTGCAGGAGAAGATGGTATCGAGCCAAAGGCTGTTAGGATTCTTTCAGGGAAACTGAGAAGTCACGCTATAGCAGTAGAGGCAGTGGTGGGGGGGTCAAGGGTGTTGTTGGTTGATGGGGCTGTGTTACTGGTTGACACTGTTTGTCTCAAAGGCTGGTATCAATCTGTGCAGGGACAGAAATCAACAGAGAGTCAAGCCAAGATGTTGGAGGTATCTCGATTCAGGTGGAACTGTGGAAAGTCACTGGAGAGTCACTCAACAATCAATGAGAGAGATAGCGTCAGTTATGTATTAATATCTATGCCACACCACGCTGCAGTTCTGCTGGGGCTCAATCCTTTGGAGTTCCTAGTTCAGTAGGAGACATAGGTGCAGAGAGGTGGCTGTTTCAATGGAGGTGTTGCACAATCTAGAAACACGCTAGAGGGGCAGCTTTTGTAGTTTTCTTGTGGGGGTGAGATCCTTTGGAGAGGAGCTGGTATCTCAGGGAGGGGCTGTGAAACTGCAAATTAGCCAAGCTGGAATGGAGATACAAGGAAACTTTTTTCAGGTCTTACAGGGAACTCTGTTGTTGTTTGTTGTTCCTCTTGGAGAGGAGTTAGATATCAATGGAGGGGTGGTAACAGTAGCAGGTGTCGATCAGTCACTCAGTCTGTATAGGGATAGGACTGGTGGGATCCGTAGGATCAGTTCCAACAAGGACGTCGGGAGAGACCACTAGTGGCCGGTGAGAAAGTAAGAATACAGGTGTGTTTCTGTTCTCGACGGTCACTGCAGGTATCTTGTGAAGTCCGTCTTGATGATAGTAGGCTTCGTACAGAGGAAGAGGTACGGTCGCGGGAAGATTGATCGATTCACGGAGTAGCGAGTCTTGGCTTCGGTTCGATTCGTTGAATCGTTCGAAAAAGGGAGGAGCGACAATGGGATTTCTTCGGCCGTCAGGAGCTTAGTTCAGAAAGCAACAATGACACGTATGGGAGTTGTTTTCTGTACTGTGCTGTGGAAGGCCGGAGACTTCTTCTTGTGGTCAATTCTTAGGATCAGTTCCAACAAGGACGTCGGGGGAAACCCAGAGTGGCCGGTGAGAAAGTAAGAAATACAGCTGTGTTTCTGTTCTCGACGGTCACTGCAGGTATCTCGTGAAGTCCTTCTTGATGATAGTAGGCTGTCGTTCGATCCGTACGGAGGAAGAGGAGGTACGGAGAAGAGGTACGGTCGTGGGAAGATCGATCGATTCACGGAGGTGAGTCTTGATTCGAGGATCGATTCGATAAGATCGATTCGATTCGCGATGGAAGATTCGAATGACGATTGAAGATTCGAATGAGTCAGTTGCCTTAGGGGGAAGGTTAACCGAGCCTGTTGTTGTTGCGGAGGTCGATCGTTCGAAAGAAGGATCGGCCGACAATGGGATTTCTTGGGCCGTCGGCAGTGAGAGAACAGCAAGTAACAAATGAGTATGTGTTTCTCTGCTCGTCTGGTACTGCAGAAGACCGGTGACTTCTTCTTGTGTTCAAATTCTTCCAACTTGGCCGTCGGCGGTCGAGAATAGAAAACCCGCCCGATCTCGTAGGATTTCAATTGGGATGGCTTTCTAATCTGAACCGGGGAAGGCCGCTTTGATAGTCGCTTGATAGGAGAGGTGCGCTTGATAGGAGATGGGAGGTATCGATCCGTTTCGGCTTGAAGAGGTTGTAAAGAGAGGAAAAAAGGATGTATGTTTTCCGTGATGACGTTGAGTGGATTCCTATAGTAAAACAGTACTCTTCAACGAAATAACAGATAACAAGCTTCCTGAGGTCCTTTCGCTTCGTTTCAATGCTTCTAATGGTGCTAATAGGTAGTGTAATGGTATAGGTATAGGTATGACCGATTGGTTGTGTTGCTATTAGTGTTGTTGTTCTTGTAGTGACAGATCCAGAGGGGAAGCGCTTCGGTTTTCGGCTTCCCTTGAAAAAGTAATGACAATGGCGAGCCACAACAGTAGGCATGCCAACTGGCATGGTTTTTGGCGCCCCGTTTGGGTCGACGCGCACCCCCAAGCATCAAAGCTCGCTTACCCGGCAAATTCGTTGGGAGCCTCCATGACGACGGGAAGTGAAGCGTTTCCGCCCTTGATGCGGGTCATGTTAGCGACCAGCTGGCTGTCGATGTCAGCACATTTGCTGACGAACCAAGCCTGAGCGTTGGTGTTGGCGGCAATGACGTCGTCCGAGTACCGAGCACGCTTCATGTTGCACTTGAACAACTTGGAGGATTCTTCACGAGCCTTTCGCTTGAGGGGTTGGGCGTTGCGAGCACGGTACGCATCTGCGTCAGCCTTGAGAACCATGCCGTAAAACTCAGACTGGTACACAAGAGACAAGAAGGGGCGAAGACCCTTGAGTGGATCGCGAACGGTGCCGTCAGCGTTTCGAAAATCGGTGACTTGGGACAAATGGCCAAGGAACTGAGCTAGAGTACGATTTGAATTTACTTTCAGAAGAGAACATTCAATCCGGTTAGTCGGTGCAAGCATACAACCCGTCGGCATTGGCTCCATTGGTTATTTACGCGCCATGGTGATCAAATGAGGGGATGCTTTGCTAAAACAACTTTCGTTTCCTGATCAAAAGGAAGCCTAAGGAGTGTTGAATTTCTCTGGAGAAATTTATGAGCCGACCTCAAATTTCGTCCTCAAGTACTGGCTCGGGGCTACTCTGCCGTTGACCTTCGCTGAGTAAAATTGGTATTTCCGGCAACACAACGAGCAACAACAAGGAGTCAACCGTCAACTCCCACAACCGATGTTGAGAAGGAACCCTCACTGGACAAGTCCCACGTTCATGGATACGTCTATATCCGCTTGTATCAGGTACATTCCCATGTAGACTTGACACAGCAGAAAAATTTCACTCACGCTCGCCGATAGACCGCTACCACATGGGTGATCTCGTAGATACCTACGGATCGCTACGTGGAAGTGGGGCGAGCCATCGAGACACGATTGCATGTTGCATGACGTCTTAAGTGGCTGACCATACACAGTCGAACTCGGTGACAGAACCAATTTGTTGGCTTCTGTTTCTGTCCGGTGGTAAAAGTGAGGGCATGTGCCCTCCACTGTTTACTGCACCCTTGCTGGTTAGAAGATACTTAATCGAGAAGGACGCAAGGAAACTACTCATGAGGGGGGATTGACCTGACTCCAGCAGCAGGAATGCGACCTGCTACTGGATCAGACAGGTTTGTTATGAATGGTGAATATCTAGCAGGGAGGCTTTGCCTCAGTGCCTCTCAGTGGACTCCCCCATGATTGTCTTAGACATCTAAGGGAAGGAAATTGAGACAAAAGGCCTGAGCTCCCTATTAGGTCCCTCCCACTCTGACTGTCACTGGTACCCTGACTCTGCCATATGGTGGATGAGGCGCACAGGAGATATTCCCCCACTATTTTGAGTAGAATAATCTGGTACCTAGTTGTATCTGGTTACAAGGATTGGATTCTGACCCATGACATGTAGAGCCTTTCTAGCTTCCAAGAGATGGAACCCTATGCGCGCTCAATGCCAAAGTAGGGTGAAGTCTAAAGGATTCTAAGGAGGTTAAGCTGTCTGATACAGAACAGGTCAACACCCACCTTGGGTACAAGATGGCTGTTGGCTTACAAGCCTCACAATTTATCATTATCGATATCCAATACCTTCTTCTTGATTGAGCCTGCATCAACATGGGTTGTCACCTCTGGTAGTGATCAACCTGAGTGGACTATCCCATGAAGATGACAGGAACTTTTTTCTCCCACCCACCCGCCCGCCCTAGATTGGCCTGACTCCACCAGCAGGAATGCCACCTGCTATTGGATCAGACAGGTTTGTTATGAATGGTGAATATCTAGCAGGGAGGCTTTGCCTCAGTGCCTCTCAGTGGACTCCCCCATGATTGTCTTAGACATCTAAGGGAAGGAAATTGAGACAAAAGGCCTGAGGTCCCTATTAGGTCCCTCCCACTCTGACTGTCACTGGTACCCTGACTCTGCCATATGGTGGATGAGGCGCACAGGAGATATTCCCCCCACTATTTTGAGTAGAATAATCTGGTACCTAGTTGTATCTGGTTATAAGGATTGGATTCTGACCCATGACATGTAGAGTGGAACCCTACTTTATGACTTGAATATTTTTCTATATCTTTTCTAAAATTTAATTCAATGCATCAAATGTGCTATAAAAACTAACACTAATCACTCTCCAATCGTCTTGCACAATAGCCCCTGTTTTGAACAACAAATGTTTACGAGTTAATTTTCTATAGTAATTAACAAATCAGCCTTCTTCACTAGGAAGCCTACCTTCATAAATTGTTTTGAGCCATGATTCAGAAACAGCACCAACTATATAGAAATATAGAGACATTCCAGCTAGGTTGTTCTAACAAGAACCCATGAATTCAGAGCAGGTTGCAACCTTTTCGACTAACTTTTACGTGCTACCCACTGCGATGGTAACTCAATACAGAAGCTAACTTCCATTATACTTCCTTAACTAATTTGATAGTTATACAAAATAAACGTTTGTTGTCAATAATATCACTTTGATGAATTATTCTATTTACTTTAGGCCCTCCAAATTGAAGAATAGATTTTCAATGACTTGACTACCTTATGACTTGAATATTTTTCTATATCTTTTCTAAAATGTAGTTCAATGCATCAAATGTGCTATAATAACTAACACTAATTACTTTCTAATCGTCTCGCAAAATAGCCCCTGTTTCGAACAACAAATATTTACGAGTTAATTTTATATAGTAATTAATAAATCAGCCTTCTTCACTAGGAAGCCTACCTTCATAAATTGTTTTGAGCCATGATTCAGAACAGCCTTAACTATATAGAAATAGAGGGACATTCAAGCTAGATTGTTCTAACAAGAACCCATGAATTCAGAGCAGGTTGCAACCTTTTCGACTTGCTTTTACGTGCTACCCACTGCGATGATAACTCAATACAGAAGCTAACTTCCATTATACTTCCTTAACTAATTTGATAGTTATACAAAATAAACGTTTGTTTTCAATGATCTCACTTTGTTGAATTATTTTATTTTACTTTACTTTAGGCCCTCCAAATAGAAGAATAGATTTTCAATGACTTGACTACCTTATGATTTGAATATTTTTCTATATTTTTCTAAAAAGTAATTCAATGCATCAAATGTGCTATAATAACTAACACTAATCACTCTCTAATCATCTTGCATAATAGCTCCTGTTTTGATTTCAAATGTTTACGAGTTAATTTTATATAGTAATTAATAAATCAGCCTTCTTCACTAGGAAGCCTACCTTCATAAATTGTTTTGAGCCATGATTCAGAGCAGCCTTAACTATATAGAAATAGAGGGACATTCAAGCTAGATTGTTCTAACAAGAACCAATGAATTCAGAGCAAGTTGCAACCTTTTCGACTTGCTTTTACGTGCTACCCACTGCGATGGTAACTCAATACAAAAGCTAAACTTCCATTATACTTCTTTAACTAATTTGATAATAATATAAAGCTAGTGAATTAAGTTATCAAAATAAACGTTTGTTTTCAATGCTCTCACTTTGTTGAATTATTCTATTTTACTTTAGGCCCTCCAAATTGAAGAATAGATTTTCAATAACTTGACTACCTTATGACTTGAATATTTTTCTATATCTTTTTAAAATGTAGTTCAATGTGTTGATCTGGTACCAGGACCCTTAAGTCATTAGGTACCAGATCAGTGCTTAATCACAATCAAGATGCCAGCAAGCCTGCCAAAAGGTCACCCTGCTTCCAACCAGGACCCACAAACTGTTAAAAGCTGTTGGAAACCAGGGCACTCCCCAGCTGGGCCTGTGTGCTCCAGTATGGGGACAACTAGCTAGAACTTGCTCATAATTGTTAATAACTAATCTTTATCAACAATTTTCCCTAGGTTCTTTCCACCTGGATCAACAGTTATTAACAATCTAACTGAATCGAATGACGAACTCAACACATCACATGAAGAGCAACAGCAAAAGCCAAAGCTATAGCTGCCGTCAACCAACACCATGACATCATATGTTGCAATCGACCACTTCGGCACAGAAACACTCACCGCCATCCCACCAGAGGAAAAGCCCACCTACAACAGCCTCAAAATCATCCACCAGGAGCTCAACGCTAATGCAATGACAATTGCAGAAACTAACAGGCTCTTTGCAGCAAACGAAAAACAATTTCTCATCTTCAGAGGAACCGAAACAGCGCTCAAGAAGCAGTTGCTGGAAGCGGTATCTGACACCTTCACCAAAACACTCAAACACAAGATGTACGGCTATGCACAAGTCACCGCCCGTGAAATCCTCGCCCACTTAGATGCAGCATACGGCACAGTGGACGCCGATGACATCAAGGACAACGAAGAACGCATGAACGCTACCTGGAATCCTTCCCAACCAATCGAAGACCTCTACAATCAAGTCAAGGACGCCCAGAAGTTTGCCGCCGACCATGATGGCTGCAGACAAGGAAAGACGCCGAATCCTCACTCCGAAGGAAGTCGGATATGCGAACAAAGTGACGAACCAAACCACCAAAATGCCAACTGCGACTAAATCAGTGACCGGAAGCAACGGCATCCCCATGTACTATTGTTGGTCTCACGGATTGAGACCAAACGACAACCACACCAGCGGCAACTGCACAAAGCAAGCACCTAGCCATTGCAATGACGCCACAGCTGACAACATGCTCGGCGGATGCTGCATCATTAGACGCAGATTCGCCAACCCATCTTTTTCTCTGGGGTTGGTCTGTCAGAATTTTGCCTCAACACGGCGACCAGTGGTTGAACATTTTTGCCAGTAGAAATTGTACTGGGTTCTACAGGGTCATTCCCAAATTGAGATTTGCTGGGGAGACACAATCTTGTTGGACACAGCCTTTGGTTTCAAGGTTGTTCCTGTTGTTGGTAGAGTGTCGAAAGTGGTTTTGTTGAACAGACAAGGACAGATTGACTATTCTGTTGTAGCACTTCCATATCAGAGTCGATTGTGCTTGGCGTCGGCGTTGTCTGCCGTTGACGGCGGCATTAGATCGCTGCTGCAGCATTAGATCGCTTCAGCGGCTGCTGTGGTTGATAGCACGGCCGTATCCATCATATCATCACTGCTTTGACTGCGGCTGATAGCAGCAGCTGTGTTGTCTGTTGGTGATCTCTGGTAGCGGCACCAGAGTGCCGTGGCAGGATCGGATCTCCTCGAGGGGAGCGGAAAGAACAAGAGGAAAGAGTGGCAGTCACAAGCGTCGGTAGCAGCCACCATTATATCAATTGCTTCTAAGAAGAGAGCGACTCTAGTGTTGTACGAAACTTCCCACTGGGCTCACGTTTCATCGGAGCCTAGGGAAGTTGGTCTCGCGACAGTCAATCTCGGATTGGAAGACAGATTTGAGACGCTCTACCCAAGTTCTGTATCCTGTGCGGTCAATAACAGCATCAATATGCTGGGATAGAAGTAGCAAGAACAAGACAAGACGAATCCGCCATGACAATCATCATATTATTTGGTAGCAGCCACCATCATATCAATTGCTTCTAAGAAGAGAACGACTCTAGTGCTGTACGAAACTTCCCACTGGGCTCACGTTTCATCGGAGCCTAGGGAAGTTGGTCTCGCGACCGTTAATCTCGGATTGGAAGACAGATTTGAGACGCTCTACCCAAGTTCTGTATCCTGTGCGGTCAATAACAGCATCAATTTGCTGGGATAGAAGTAGCAAGAACAAGACAAGACGAATCCGCCACGACAACATCATATTATTCGGTAGCAGCCACCATCATATCAATTGCTTCTAAGAAGAGAACGACTCTAGTGTTGTACGAAACTTCCCACTGGGCTCACGTTTCATCGGAGCCTAGGGAAGTTGGTCTCGCGACCGTTAATCTCGGATTGGAAGACAGATTTGAGTCGCTCTACCCAAGTTCTGTATCCTGTGCGGTCAATAACAGCATCAATTTGCTGGGATAGAAGTAGCAAGAACAAGACAAGACGAATCCGCCACGACAACCGTCATATTATTCATTTCCCACTGGATTCGTGTTTCATCCGGGCTCAGGGAGATTGATCACATATTTGCTGTTGAGAGGTATCCGAGATCATTAAATGCATGGTCAAATATTACAAAAGGCAACGAACTGTCTTTTCGGCTGTGAATCTACCTTCATTTGAGTTTTCCCGATACGAGAGCCACCCACGCTCTGTCGTTCAAAGCAAGTTTGCTGCCGCGTTCATAGCTAAGGAGCGTTGACACAAAGAATCAATAATAACGAAGGACAATCCGCCGTTCAAAGCGAGTTTGCTGCGGCGTTCGTAGCTAAGGAGCGTCGACACAAAGAATTAACAATAACGGAGGACAATCCGCCGTTCAAAGCGAGTTTGCTGCGGCGTTCATAGCTAAGGAGCGTCGACACAAAGAATCAACAATAACGGAGGACAAAATTGAAGAAATTCAATTGGCGTAACATTTTCCTGGTGTTATCAATACTAAGGCAAGTTGATTAAATTTAATTCTCATGGCGGCCCCAAATTTGGTCAATATTGCTGGCTGATGCTGGTTGAACGTTTTTGCCTAACTTGTCCGTTCTTGCTTTTCTCGTTCTATGGCTCCATTCTTACTTATGATAGGTGAGACATATGATGGCTGGGCAAGTTGCTGCTCTGGTAGTTGCTGCAGGTCAACGTGTGGGTTCATCTGTTGGAGCTCTGGTGCACTTACTTGCCCATTGCTTTTGTGTCTCAATATAAATAGGTGAGGCAATTGCTGGCTGGACCCATGGTTGATGCCGCAGTTCCAGGTCAATGTTTGGGTTCATCTGTTAGAGCTCTGGTCAACTGACTTGCCCTTGGCTCCTGTGGCTCCATACATATAGGTGAGGCAATTGCTGGCTGGACCCATGGTTGATGCCGCAGTTCCTGGTCAATGTTTGGGTTCATCTGTTAGAGGTTTAGTCAACTGACTTGCCCTTTGCGACAATACTGGCAATTCCAAATAACTGAGGCTTAGCAGGTTTTCGCTAGCTATTTCTAGGTGGACAATGATGTCCATGCAATCAATATTTCATAGGCCAAAGGTGTCAGTAGGTTGCACAAAGTTGTTGCCAATGCTGGCAACACTAACCAAAGATACCATGAGCCATTCAAGGCTGGAGCACTATCATCGCACTCCCTTGCAGTCGATGAATGGACTCGAAGATGACTGCAAACATACAGCAGCCATGGCCATGAAAAATAGGAGTGACAGTGGAAGGATCGACACTGGCACAGTTACCATCCCATGAGAAGCTTCTGAATGACCACAAACTGAGAAGGGGGCAGCCCTTTGGTTAAGATGTCGGCGCGCTGCTCCAAGGTGCTAATGTACTTGGCAATAGCAGACCCACCGGAAGAGGAACTCCGGGGACTCGAGAAAACAGAGTATGGAGGGCTCATAAAGACCCACCTTACGAGGTTGGCAAAACTACAAGAAAATAGAGGCAAAGCATTCAACTTGATCCTAGGGCAGTGCACCCGACTATTAAAGGACAAGATGAAGCAGAACACGGACTACGATGACGTCCTGTTAAGATGCGACCCACTGGAGCTACGAAAAATGATCCATAAGACGATCATGGCCCAGACCGATGATAATTTTGTGTACCACACATTATTCCAACTGGAAAAACAACTGTTGAATTTCCACCAAGGGAGCCTTACCGCTTCCGAATACCACGAGCAATTTTCCACGAAGAAGGACATTGCAAAATCCGTGGGTATTTCCAAGCTACACGACGCAGCACTGCTGCATAGGACCAAACTACTCCACCCAGGCACCGAATACGCTGACCTGGGAGTCGAAGACCAGAGGACAGTCTCGGCATACGCAGAGGAACGGTACTATAGTTACATCTTCTTAACTAATAGTTCAGCCGAAAATACCAAGCTTAAACAGAACCTGAGGGACGACTTTGCCAAAGGCACTGATAACTATCCCCATACGTTACATGACGTATTACATCTCTTGGACAAACACACCAAGAGTAACACTCCACGACAGTCCACTTCCCACGGAAGCTCCTTTGCTCAGACAGCACAAGGTGGGAGAGGACGGGGTGGTGGCAGAGGAAAAGGGCGCGGAAACGCAAGCTATGACAAAGAATTCTGGAAAGACAAAGAATGCTTTAACTGCCACGAGAAAGGACATCCAGCCACGTACTGTCCTAACAAAGATAAAGATAAAGATGACGACGACAAGTCGAAGTCAAGCAAGCGTAGCAAGTCAAGCACGTCGAGCAAGAAAAGCTCTAGTAGCAGTCAAAGGAAGACCTTAGCTACTATCAGCAAACTGCAGGATAAAATGACGACCGCACTGACAACCCTGAACAAAGAACAGGATGATGCCGACTCTGACATCACGGAGTCAGATGAAGAGAAAGTAGAGAAAGGTTTCTTTACGTTCGTACCGCTGAAACGCACGACTCAGCAAGGCATAGTCGCCCACACAAAAGGATTGGACGACATAGATATGAGAGAGGTCCAGCTACTGGACAACCAGTCCACGTTGGATTTATTCTGTAATAAAGACATGGTTACCGACATCAGGAAAGCCGATCGTCCCATTAGAGTGAAGAGTACCGGAGGCAAGCTGAAGGTCCAGCACACAGCCAAGCTAGCTGGCCACAAACAGAGAGTATGGTTCGATGAAAGAGGAATCACGAACATCTTATCTGTTAAGAATGTCCGCAAGAATTGCAACATCGTCTACGACTGTCCGAAAGGAACGTACACAGTCATTAGACCAGGCCTACCGGACGTAATATACGAAATGAACAGTGAAGGATTACACGTTCATGACCCTAGGAAAAAAGGGAAGGCACTTGTGAATACTGTCGCCGAAAATAAGGAAGGCTTCAGCAAACGACAAGTTAAAGCCGCGTCAAGCGCGAAGCTGCTGTACAAGCAACTCGTCTATTCATCGATTAAAGATTTTCGTTGGGCGATTATGAGCAATCAAATCGCAAATTGCCCTGTGACCGTCGAAGACATCGATACGGCACACGCTATATGGGGCAAGGATATTGATGCGTTGAAAGGCAAGACCACTCGGACGAAACTGAATGCAGTGGCAGGCAATGCAATGAAAGTACCGAGAGACTTTTTGCGTTTACACAAGGATGTGTTCCTGACGATGGACATTTTCTTTGTGGCAGGAATTCCGTTCCTGTTAACGCTAAGCCGTAAAATCGATTTTACAACATCTAGACACCTGCCCAACAGGAAGCTAGAGACCATCCTAGAAGCAGTTAAGGAGGTCTATCGATTCTACAAGGCTCGTGGTTTTAAAATCACGACCATTCATGTGGACAATGAGTTTGAGCCTTTGTCCAACACAATCATGGCAATGCCGGGTGGACTGGTAGTGAACGTTGCCAGTGCTAACGAGCATGTACCCGAGATCGAACGTAGAATCCGGGTAGTCAAGGAAAGCACACGAGCTGTCCGGCATAGCCTACCGTTCACACGCATGCCAAAAATATTAACCGTCAACTTGGTGTTACAAGTCGTCAAACAGTTGACGTACTTCCCAAGTAAGGCGGGGGTCAGCCAGACAATGAGCCCCCGTATGATAATGATGGGAGAGTCCCTGGACTATAAAAAGCACCTGAGCCTGCAGTTCGGAGATTACTGCCAGGTGCATGAAGAAGACTCGCCCCGTAACAGCATGGTAGGACGCACAAAGGCGGCCATCTGTATGGGAACGAGCGGAAATAAGCAAGGAGGCTACAAATTTATGAGCCTCCGCTCCGGCAAGAAAATTACTCGGCATTCGTGGGACAAGATCCCAATGCCCGACACAGTGATAGCTAGAGTCAATCTATTAGGAAAAGATCAGCCTAAACTACTCGTTTTTACTGATCGAAAAAATAGACCCATAGGTGATGTCGGGATCACAGGAGTGGAAGGGGAAGAAAGCAATGACGCACCCTCACTACCAATGATCCAAACCGATGAGGACCTGGACGCGGATGCTGAAACCATTGACGAAATTGATGATCCCGACGATCCCCAGGACAACGACGACGCCGAATCGATAGTCAACGAACCGAATGAAATCAACGTTGAACCAAAAATCGAAACGATCGTTGAACCGGTTACCCAACCTATCGTTGAGACGGTAGAGGAACCGGAACCCACTACGGACTAACAGCCCCTGGAACAGATCCCAGGAGTGGACGCTGAAGCCCAAGCGGCACCTGAGCAAACGCCAGGAGTGCGCAGGTCCAGTAGAGTGAGGACACAAGCAAAGGAATCGTATATTCCCAGCTTTGACGGAAAGAAGTATGAGACGCCAAACGTCTGAACGTGTCTTGCATCCAGATGCACACATGTTCTACACACAGGTAGACGAAGAACCTGATGTAATAGCAGCCATTATGACACAATTGTCATTGAAGGCTGGACTCAAGGAGTGGAAGGACAAAGCGCATGATACAGCCTTTGCCGAGATGAAACAGTTACATCTCAGGGATACCTTCCGTCCGAAGCAAATGGAAGAACTCAGCGATATGGAACGCAAGAGTATCCTAGAGTCACACCTGTTCCTAAAGTTGAAAAGGAACGGGAAGATCAAAGGCCGAGCGGTTGCCGGAGGCAACAAACAGCGCGACTTCATCTCCAAGGAAGACGCAAGCTCGCCAACAGTGTCGACAGAAGCAGTGCTACTCTCCTGCATCATCGACGCTGAAGAGGAAAGGGATGTGGCAGTAATTGACATCCCGAACGCCTTCATCCAGACACGAGTCGAGGATGAAAAAGATATGGTAATCATTAGAGTAAGAGGAGTACTAGTAGACATGCTGTGTGAAATAGCCCCAGATGTCTACAAACCGTTCATGACAACGGATAAGAAAGGCAACAAGCAGCTGCTACTGCAATGCTTGAATGCCATCTACGGCACCATGGTAGCTAGCCTACTATACTACTGTAAGTTCCGGGAGACGATGGTCCGGAAACGGATTTAAGATTAATCCTTACGACCCATGTGTAGCCAACAGAATGGTGCACGGCAAGCAACAACAGTCTGCTGGCATGTAGACGACTGTAAGCTTAGCCACAAGGACTCGAAGGTTAACGACCAGCTGATCCAAGTGCTTCGTGATGAATACGAAAGCATATTCGAGGACGGCACTGGAGAGATGACGGTGAGCCGAGGAAAGGTCCACACGTATCTTGGCATGACCATAGACTTCACGACGAAGGGTCAATGCAACGTATCGATGTACAAGTACGTTGATGAAATCCTGGAAGCCTTCGAGAAGGCATCGCCAGAGGAAGGGGGCACGAAAACTAGAAGTAGTGCAGCCCCGAAAGACCTATTCACAGTAGACGAATCCTGCAAGAAGCTCCCAACGAGCAAGGCAGACACCTTTCACAGCCTGGTGGCTAAAGTGTTATTCGCTACGAAGAGAGCCCGACCAGACACAGGTACGGCGATATCGTTCCTCACGACTAGAGTCAAGGAACCAGATAGGCACGATTGGGATAAACTAGTCCACCTCATGCAGTACATTAGACGTACTAGAAAACTACCATTAGTTCTCAAAGCCGACGGAAGCGGCATATTAAAATGGTATGTTGATGGTTCTTTCGCAGTCCATCCAAACATGAGGGGTCATACCGGAGGTGGTTTGACCATGGGCACCGGTTACCCATTATCGACTTCGACGAAACAGAAGTTGAACACGAGAAGCTCAACTGAGAGTGAACTCGTGGCAGTTGATGACCTGATGCCATCGATCCTTTGGACGAGGCAGTTCCTTCGGGAGCAAGGCTATGTAGTTAAAGAAACTATAGTCTATCAGGACAACAAGAGTGCCATCCTTCTAGAGAAGAACGGCAAAGCTTCTAGTAGTAAACAAACGAAGCACATCAACATTAGGTACTTCTTTGTGAGCGACAGAGTACAATTCCAGATCCAAGCGAACTGGAAACGCCCTTTTAGGACGCACATTGACTCTCAAATTAGTACTGTTTATCCTATAGTAAACTTGCCGTTTTCTAACCCACCCAAGCTGAAAAGGTCCACCATGGCGCCTATCGGTCCTCATGGTCCATTTCGCCGCAGGAAACCTCCATTAATCAGGTCAACAACACCAGGAATGACCAAACGACTACCTGCTACATCTACATCACCATTGACGCTGGCCGGAAAGGTCCCGAAACCATCGAATTCATCACCAAGTATTCGCTGTGGCATTTCGCGGTCATTCTCGCACATGGGCAACAACCACAGCAACGCGCTAAAGGAAAACGATGGATATCATCCGATCAGCCGTGGAAGGAAAGCAACCCCAAAGAGCAGAGCCACGTTGCCGCGCTTTGCCAAATCAGAACCACCAACAAACGACAATCGATTTCTTGCTCTTGCTACACCCGACTTGTGGCTGCAGCTCAATGTCCCAGACGATGATGATAATGTTTCGCTGTCGACACTTGATACCACGGGGACTGATTCTATTGATGAAGAGACGGCAATCACACCCCCTCGGAACAACACTCGCGACCCTGCAAAACACGTTCCCTCCAGAAAACTTCGTGTATCATCTCGACGCAACCAGCCACCGGCAATGACAACTGTCGAAATTCAGCCCCTACCACTCCCACCGGTCTTAACATCACACGAAACATCCTTTGTTCTATGGGAACATCCAAAGAAGCAATCCAAAACGAAGACATCTATGCGACAAGTAGGCCGTGGAATGCAACAACCGCCGAGCATGCCAACAGCAGGATTAAGCAATAATATCGAGCTACGCGATGCATCCCAATGGCCAGTCCTTCCCGGCGCACACAACAAAACTACAAAGATCCCACAACCCGCGATTGCTGCTTCGAAGCCATGTTCCCAATGCAATGATCATCAGTCGAAATTCCTAGAGGCAGCGATAGGCAAATTCGCGCCACAGAGCGCAGGCACGAAATCAACAATGTACCTCCTTTCTTCTTCTGCCATGACGCCCACACCCGCCAAGAAGAAATCCAAATATCGACTAAAGCAATCCATCCATGAATTTATCACTGATCGCAAACAGGAATTATCAACTGCACAAGATGCCGACAATGCGAGGCCCACGGATACATCACCAGATACGATTCAACCACCAAACTTAGCCCATTCTCCACTTGCGCAAGCCAGCGACACCACTAATAGTGACACCACACTCAGCATGAAGACAACCACAGAAGCGAACGATCAGTATAACTCAACGTCATCGACTCCTGTCACCGGCAATGCTGAGAATCCCATTGATTTAATCTCTCCTAATACGACTAGCCACAAAACACAAGGTCCTAACTCGACAACTATGCCGGTGTGGTGTATCCACTGCAACGCTCCAGCCTTTCCCACGGTTCGTGATAGCGTCACACTCGAGGCACCTGACGATGCGATACACTATTGTACCAACTGCAACCAACTCATTCCACTGCAAAGTCCCCTGCTGGAAACAGATACCCGCTCAGACTCACCTCTGACGATGTTGCTTTCACCAAGTCCAACCGTTGCACGCAAGACCAACAGCACCGTCAATCATACTGATGAAGAAATCACGGCAGCAATCCAGCATCTACAAAGCACTGCAAAGCAACAGGAGATGACAGATGCCATTCCCACACCTACGGTTCCTAACGTCCATACAGACAATCTCATCCTTTGTCCTCAGTGTCACAATCCCATGGAAGTCAGTACTATGCAGTGTGTTGATGCCACCACTGCTCTGCTTGGCATACAAGATGAGCTCATCTCGGGTCGCTACTGCAGCTCCTGTAACACGTCCTTTCCCACTCATGAAGTCTCACTTCCTGCCAAGCTACTGGCCCCTCTCTTTGACACTGTCGCTACCACTGCAATTCAGAATCAAACCCACATCTTGGAGGCATCCACTAACAGTTCCACCGTGGAACATACCGATAGCCTACCCACCAACACTCAACAGGAAGCTGCACCACAACCAGCAGATCAACCAGTTCCCACCAAGATGTACCCAAGGCCTCCACGTTGCTTCTGTCAACAGCTTACGATCTCTCGACCTCAAGACCCATTGTGTTTCCTCTGCAAGTGGAAGGATGATCCAGAAAAGAAACTCACCTATCTGGAAACAGAATTGGCACTCCTTGTTCCCGCCAACCCAGGCAACGACACTGCCTCTGCCTGTGTAAAGAACTCCCTTCTCGAGCTACAGAGAACTCATTGTCCATTGCCTAGAGAGATTCACCAGAGAGCAACGTCCTTGGGTCTACTGGAACCAACTCCTGATACTGATGTTCCCTCGATCCCAGGCATTATCACCATGACCATTCAAGAGTCCAAGCAAGATGCCGCCACTGCTTCACTTGGTGCTGCCAATCCCATGGCTCTTGATGCAGATGAGAGCGCCAATGAATCCAACAACAATGGCAATCAGGATGGCGACAATGGAGACACTATGAGGGATGACGACGAGGACAGCTTTGAGGATGCCAATGATGGTGCAAGGAACCACAAGACACACTACTTTGGGGTTCGTATTGAGGCAATGAATCCAGCAACCTCAGCAATGCCTATTCCCCTGGTCATGCAGCTGTTGACACTATTGTGTTCTGATGACGGTACTCAATCACCTTCAAGATCATGAAGGGATAGGTGACTTTGAGGGAAATGGACTTGACTTGGACTCCCTAGGAAACATGACCCGCGATCAGCTTGTCAAGTGGCTGAATGCCTCAGATGGACTGGGGTCCCATCAATGATTATATTCGTCGATTTGCCTGTTCCTTCTAGTGCACAGCCCTGATTACGACAGCGTCATGCACTCAAGAAGATTCAAGGTGGTTCCCTTTCTCAAAGACACAACTCTTCCTCCGCCCACAGCCTAGAGGAATCCCAAAATGCCACAGTATGCTACATTGCTGGGAAGAATCCTAAGAAGACCTTCGCGATGGCCTGTTACCCAGGGTTATCCAGTTGGCTACGTCAGCAGAGCCTTCCATCACCTGTCCCATTGCCATTTTCCAACCAAAGTCAAGGTCGATACTGAGAAGTTTGACATCCTTGGATACAGGTGGGAATCACCGACCGTCCAGCCTTTAGAACCTAATGAAAGCCATTGCCAAGGATCCCACTCTGCAACACCCTCAGTGGATCTCCTCAGTCCAAAATTGAACAAGATCAGCAGACAAAGAAAGCACCATGACCTTATGAAAAAGGCAGTTATCCAACATATGGATGTCATCAAGCCACCACAGTGTTTCCCCTTCAAGATCTGAATCCAAACTTGAGGATGAAATTCGTCTTTGCTCCTAGAGAAGATTGTCACTGCCAATGGCAAACCCCTGCTGTGGATCTGGAACGCCACAAATCCTATGCACTGCAGGACAGTACTATCATCTTGCCAGAAGAGTGCAAGAGACACCGTGGTGGACAAACTCACGGATATCTTCTCAGATGCCACATCTTCCCACAAGACTATGCCCTGAAAGATGAGGAACCCTCTGTCATTCAAAGACAACCACGAAATCCAAGGGATGATTCTTGGATCAGTACTCATACAGTAGTCGCATCTCTCTCTT
>CAICTM010000179.1:0-98423 GCA_903772945.1 Seminavis robusta
CATGCTAGACGAATCTTCCACGCGTTCCGTTTTTGGATCGGGAGTGAGTAGGATTGCTACCGCAACCTACTCTATCACACTCTACAGTCTCCCGCGGGAGTCTAAGATCCTTTTTTGTGGATCTCTTCGTGATTAGTTTTCATACTTCTAATCCTCTCATAACTTTCATTCTCTCAAACTCAAAACACTCGAAAGATCTTTACACTAGCTTTTAGCGTAGTGCATTTTGTTAACAAACACAATAGCTTTCAGCTACCCTCAACCTATTCCTCACATGAAGATTGCCAAAGACGCTTACACCAGCTTCGAGTCAAGCTTCGCGACAAACCAATCCTTCCTCTCATCGACCCGATGATAATGCGAAATCGACGATTCTCGCTCTACCACCTACAAACTTCGCCACTGTTCCAGCAGATGCTAACAGCGCCAAGTACACTTCAAGGTCCAAATCATCAATGATCTGAGACTCCACGTCAGACCATCAAGTGGCTGGACGCATGGAGAAGTCTTCGTTGGGCTTGCCATTGCTACGCCTACGATAAACATAACCTCCTCAAGGAGATGACTTCTACCTCTGCAAGAGCAGTTACGAATCTAGCTGTGCAGCCACCGTGAACTACGTTGGAATGCCGTCGCCAGATTGCAGTCAACGCGATTCCTCCACGCGACATACGTGGGTGAAGACGAAGCCACTTTCCAAGCACTTCCATCTCGCTCTTTTAGCATTTATCTAGTGGCGTGGAAGTACTCCACGCTGGCTAAATATCTAGAGCGATGTTTCATCATCAACCTAGTATGACTAGAGCGGTCATTGAGAACCCTGTCTCAATGACTATTCACGAAAGACTCAGTCATGAGTCGAACTCAAACCCTATCTAGGATCGAGTCGCGAATAAGGCTAAGAGCCGTGTATTGCACCTGAGCAAAGATTCAATTCAAAGGTAAGGAACCATCTAGGCTCTGCAGGATTTTTTTGGGGGGTACCCTACCTTTGGCTTCAGGCTTATTGCTGCTTGCACACCATAGAGCGAGGGGGGGTACCCCTCCCATGAGGATTTGGCACTACTGCGCAATGGGGGGGGCTAAATTACCTACATAAAATCCAACCTATACCACTGGTCCTGTCATGTTGACACTGGGTATCATTTTAATCACGGAACGGTTACATTGCAGTTACCCCTCCGGAGGCAGGGGGTAGTGCTGCTGTTGTTGTTGCTTATGCTGCTGCTTACAGGCGGAAGCGTCAGATGGATAACTGAAAGAGACCCACGCCTTCGTGGGCTAGGAATGGACCAACAAGTACAAGAATGGACCAACCAGTACAATCTGTGCTTTGTCATGAACAGCTCTGCAGTGTTCCTGAGTACCACTTTGAAAACTGTGTACTGGTCTGGCCTCTTTTCAAGTAAATAGCTAGCCGAGCGCAACTTTGTACTTGTTGGTCCATTCCTAGTGGGAGGTTGTGTCGTCCGGTGCGGTGGCTCCTCTCTCCTTGGTTAATGATGGTGTTATTATTGCTGGATAATGGCGATCGTTCATCGGTGTGAGATGCCATCTTTCCAGAGCGTAAGAAAGCCAAGCAAGACCAATGCTGGGACTTTGATAGAAAGATGTTGGAGGGGAGGGGGGCTCACCCTGCTTGCGGGTGACACACTTAGACTGAATGCCACTAATTTAATTTACTTAGGAGACTCCCTACAGAGGGGTCGCGAAGACCCACGAGGGCATTGATTTTTCTTCCAGAGCAATGATAAAGATCACCTACAGATGGTTACTGGAGCTACACAAGTGCATTGCTCATGTTTTCGCTTTGTGCCACTGCAAGATTTGTATTTGATTCTACACTCAAGCCAACACTGGCTGCTCACTGGTCCACAATTTGGAACCACAGCAATGCACTGAATATGTGGTTCCTATCAGCTCAGTTCAGCATACTGTTCACCATCTGAACAAGCAGTGTCGTCAGTCATATCTGTTATCCACCGCTCTCACTCTAGTACTGCCATTTTGATAGCACTTCACCTCTCCAGAGCACCACTCATATCTGTATGACTCTACTCTGTCTACCTGGCCTGAGAGATGCACGTGGAACCTTCCATGGCACGGATCGTTCCAATGCATCCCTCACTCCGAGCATGGAGCACCATGGAGTTCACAGCTGTATGATGAGTGCACATGGCCAATGCCACCACTCACACACAGCTTGGGTTATGCACAAAGCAATAGTAGCACTAACAACAGCTCTATAGCCTTAAGCCCAAACTACTTAGTAGTACTCCTAGCTCGTAGCTCCGGCCATAGTGTAGACAGGGGTAGACAATAGCCCTGTAGGTGTCCCAGAATATCGTTGCATGCATACAAAGCTTGCCTACCTAGCTTTATGAGTCTGGCTATAATCTGTCATTGATTTGCCGCTAGCATTATAGCTATTGGTTAAGTTTTCACATTCTGGAAGGGAAGCACATCGACAAAGGGATTGCACAAAACTCATGATCTCTAAAGTTTGAATCAATCCAATCAACAGCAACCGGAAGTCATGTTGGCTCATTCATACTAGCAGCTCAAACCTGGGACTATTAAAGCCATACTGTCCTGCAAGTCACAACCTAACTAATGAGGTTTTAGCTGAAGCTCTGGGACTAGGAGGAACCCATGCCAAATTTTGTCTGTGTCTTCCAGGGTGCTCTCTTGTGGCAGTTTTCAAGGCAATTATTGAATTGATTGATGGCACATTTATTTGGATCACCCAGCTTCCCCCTTCACACTTGGTGAGTTTTGCTCAGTGGATGATTTGGGCATAGCAAGAATCATTTCAGTTAGCATAACCAAAGCTCACATACTGAAGAGCCACATTGTGTTGCACCATGTTGGCAAAAGTTCTCCAGGCTCTCAGCAGAATGTGTTTGGCGTGTCAAAGGCATTTCAATGAAAAGTTGCCTCTCAAACTCTACAATGACCCGAAGACTGACTCTGCCACAGCCCCACAAGTCCGTCAAAGTGTCTTTTGAGCCGAAAGAGCAGCAATTTAACAAAATTGGCATTGACTGCATTCTCATCATCATCAGACATCTCCAAGTTGGTGAATGATAGCCTGAGAATGCCTTTTTTTGGTCTGCACTTACAGGTGAAGTCTCCACGCATCCCACGATCCATGCGGGGTTCCTGACGTTCAACCTCAACCTTACTGTACCGCACCACGCGTTTGTTCGAAGACGCGTCCTTTTATTCTCGATCACAACGAGAAATCTCCCTCTGGTTGCTTGTTGAATGAGACGATGAAGAGATAGAAGAGTCTAGCTAGTAGTAGTAGCTAGCTAGGTCCATTAATTTATGCAAGCATGACCACTACCAGCGATGAAGATCCTCCTGCATATGAGGACGCCTCATCATCTATCGATGTCGCCGAGAGCTCAGTGACACAGCTCAACGGCAGCAGCAGTGCGCCACCCACCACCAAGCTTTGGAAAAAGAAGAAAACCAAGAATGGTGTCAATAGTAAGAACAATAAGAAACCAATGGTACCACCCCCAGAACCTCGAAAGCACAGTCTGATACGGAAACGATCCTTGACATTTGGCAATCCTGCCCTGGGAACCTATCATGGTTGTGTCTACACATTGGATGAAGTGGGCCAAGATTTGTTGGGTGCCAGTCGACCCATTATCGAGGGAGCCGAGTCGGTGGAACGGGTGGTGGCCATGGTGGATGTCCCACCGGAAGAAGTACCCGAAGGAGTCTTGAATTTGGCACAGTCTCATCGGCCGTTTCTCTATCATGTTCGAATTGTGATTGCGGAAGAAACGGAGGATTTTCACATGAATGGTCAAGCAGCAAATAATGAGAATGATAAGAATAATCATCACAAGAACGGCCAGGGTATCAATGGGGATAACAACAAGGCGATGGAATCACTGGGAGGTGGACAGGAAGAAACCAAAGAAGGGGCCTTTCACCTACGCCAAAACAGCAACGAACCAACGGTAGCAACATCATCCCTTCTCGAGGTCTCTGCTGCAGAGAACGCTGCTTCGATCCTGGCCGCAGATGACACACAGCAACAATCAACATCCAACAATCATGACATTCATAAAACTGAAAATGGCGTAAAGGAATCACAACAACAAGACAACCACACGTCCGACAGCAACAACCACCACCACAAAAACAGCCGAGTCTCTTCAACGAGAAGCTATCTGGTGTTATTGGAACTTTGCAGTGTGGATGCAGCTGAAGCTTTCGTGGAAGATTTACATGGCAAACCCTACACTAGTTTGGATCCAACACAAAAGTGCAGTGTCCATCAGGTCCTGGCTCTAACGGGGGAAGATGGAGTGTCACTGCTCTCTCCCTTTTTTGCACCCCCTGCCAAGACTGCCACCAAAGTAGCCAAACCGTCAAACTCCAGCAAGATATCGGTACCTCCCGCTCCCATTGTGGAAGATTACAACTGTGCCGTTTGCTTGGAGCACATTAATTTTACAGAAGAAGACGACAATGCGGGCGAATCATCATCCACTCCATCGTCCATCCTGACGACAGTCTGCAATCACACATTCCACTTGAATTGCTTGCTACAATGGCAAGACTCACCGTGCCCGGTATGTCGCTACGATCATTCGGGCCTCAACGAAGCACTCAGTCAATGCAATGTCTGTGGAAGGACGGAACACAATTATGTCTGTCTGATTTGTGGTGTCGTTTCCTGCGGAGGTCCTCCCATTCGAAACACCACGCCGGGCACCACAGATTCCTCTGCAGACAATGCCCTCGAGCAGCGCATGTGTGGCATGGCTTCTTCTTCGTCGCCCCGACAACAGCAAGAACAACTCCCACCGATTGACAATTCACGTCAGCTATCGCAATCCCATGCGCGAAAACATTACGATGACACACTGCACGCGTACGCGTTGGACACCGATACGCAGCATGTGTGGGATTTTGCTGGACAGGGTTACGTGCACCGGTTGCTTCAAAACAAAGAAGATGGCAAATTGGTGGAAGTGCATGATCCGACCAACTTATCATCCAATGAACGATCACTCAACCCTGGCTTGTCAGATACACAAGAGGGGGAAGTTGTGCATCGCAAGTTGGAAGGATTTGCATCTCAGTATTACACTTTGCTCAAGAGTCAATTGGAACAACAACGAACGTACTATCAGGGACGATTGCAAGAGTTGCGCCGCGAAAGCCTGATGCGAAAGAAGGCTCAAACGAGTGACTTGATTCACGCATTGAAACAAGAGAAAGCACAGTTATCCCGACGTCTTGGATCGTTAAAGACCCGTCACAACAAAGTCGTGGATGATATTGCGTTTCTCAAGAACATGAATGAAAGTCTAGAAGCCAACAAAGAGCCATTCAAGCGCAAGGTCAGAGATGCTCAACGGCAACGCAACGACGCGAGGGATCAGATCCAGCAGTGCATACCTGTGCTGGAAGAAAAGGTGACACAACTCATGCTACAACTTACAGGTGAAACTGCCTTTGAAGAAGATGGTGCGGCGAGTAACGTTGACGCTTCAGCTGCGGCAACGGGAACAACGAATCCCAAGACACTCAAGCACAGTGACAGCTCTCAAAGTGATGACCGCAAACCGGCTGCTAGAAGGTAGTTTTCGTTGGACCTGCTGGGCCATTTTAACGATACTAGTACCGGTATAACCAAACGAGTCTAGAGTCTGACGAATAAATCTATCGAGCTAAAATGTTTTTCATTGTGAAGGTCTTTACTTGCTTTAGGGGTTGTCTCTATATTTTTTAGTTTGAGTCGACTTGTCTATTCTTTGTTACACAGTGCTATGGGACATCCTCAGATACTTGGCTTGTTGTAGCTTCCGTCTCTGCATCATCACGAGGTTCGATTTCCTTGCTGTTGCCTGCCATAAGCCACTTGCAGTGGGCGACGATCTTGCCGCAGAGCTTGCAACAAGTGACGAGAGAACACCCTATCAACCCTATAATGAAGATGGTGGTTGCGACAGCCAGGGGCTGCCCTAGGTTTTGTACTTCGGGGATCACGGCGCTTTCCCCGTCCCGTGCTTCCATGGCAATCACCAATGTGTCCGAGTAGCACACTTCATTCTCCTCCATGGGCCGCCCGTTTTCATAGACGAGTGCAGCGTGCTCCTGCCGACTCAAGCAATTTCCACCTCGCCCGTCCCAGATTTGAATGGTGACCAGTCCAGGTTCGTTGTAGACTCCATCGTAAATCATATCCTTCAGGATGAGTTCCACGTCGCTGGGGTAGGCCACAAAAGTGATTGCGCGATCGTTCTCTCCCGTTCCAATGCACCGCCACTGGGAGAACTCTCGCTTGCTGCAAACCTCCAGCTCTGCCAGGTGCAGATTCTGCTCGTTCAACGAGACTGTTGCGGTCGAGTTGGTGAAGATGTCCACACGAATCCGCTCGACCTTGCCCTTTGCTGGATCCTGCACCTGGATGGGCTCGCGAAAGTAGGTCCTTGGAATATTTTCTCGTCCATCAAAACCTAGGTGCTCCGTCCATTCAAAAGGCGTTCTGAGATTTTCGGTCACGAGCTTGGCCGGTTCGTTGGCACGGACGACATGCACAGGTTGCTGCACAACAGAGGAATAGCTCAAGACTCCCTGATTGACGGTATCCACGGCGACGATGCGGTATAGAAAAGATTCCATTTGTGTGCCCAAGTCGTCGCCCGTGTCGGAGACCTGAGGCCGGTTGAAGTAGTCTCCATCGTCTTGCTCGTATCGAGCCAACACTCCAAATGCACGTTCCATCTCCACCATGTTGAGCAGATCTCCAGTCTGGATTGGCGGATGCTTGGCATCGTTGGCTAGTAGAAGACGTCCAAAGCGAGGTGCTTCCATGATTTCAACCTTGATTTCCCACCAACCATTCACCCATGCGGGGTTGAGAGTAGATTCTCCACTGAGCGTGATTGGGGTTGGCGAGCCCTGAGGGACAATGAAGAATTCATCGGGCTTTGCGACGAGCTTGGGAATACCGAGTTCGGTTTGCTCCTCAGACGGACTCGTGGGTGCAGCGGTGCTCTGGCTGTTGTCACTCTGTTGTTCCTCTTCCGTGCTTTGCACTGGCAACGGAGGAGCTGTCTTGGGCTTGGCACCTTGGCGAATGCTCTCCAAGCCGACAACGTAAGCCTCCTTGATTTCCTGGCCCGTCATGTAGCTATCGTGGATGGACAATTCGTGCACGGATCCAGCGAATGCACCAGTCCTGGAAAGCTCTTCCACATTGTGATGGAAGAGCTGCATGTGATACTGAGGATTCCACTTTTTGAGCTGTCCACTGAATTGGATGGCTTTGATGTCGGCATTTTCGTACACCCATTTTCCATCCTTGACGTAGGGCCGTCCATTGAAAAAGACACTCAACCGAGTCTGGTAGTCGTATTCGGGTAGCTGTCCAAGAACCCAGACAATGTGAAGCAGATCGCGACCTCTCTTGACCTCATCGGGTAGATCAAAGAAGACAACCCGGCATTGGACCTGGACATTCTCATCGCGCCAAAGAATCCTCAGCCTGTCTTCACCCACCTGCGATATTTGGAAGTCAAGACCAACACATTCATCGCGACGTTTCTCCACCAAGGGATCTTGAGTATGATTGGTCGATTCCCCCACAGTCAAGATGGATCGTTGCGCCCCTGCGGCAATGGGCTCGTCGGGGAGGCTAATCCACATTTCCATCGACAGCGCATTGGCGGGCTCCGACTGAAAGTGTTGCATCATGGTCTCGACGGAAAACTCGCTTTCCATCATGGCATTGGCATTGGCCGCCGTCACGCCATAGCCCAACGTAGCGCATTGGAACTCACTTTCGTCTACTGGAGAGAACGACCCCAACCACGAATCTGGAGCACCCGACGAGTAGCTGGGATAGACGCGAGAACCCAGACATGGAAAGCCGTACGTTTGCGGTGCTGCAGTTGCCAAGGAGAACGTCATGGTCGTCAAGAGAAATCGAATCATCGTTGTCGTCATTGTTTCGTTGCTGTATGGTAATCAGAGGTGAACTTAAGCAATTCGGTGTGTCAACAACAGCGTCGATGCGAAATAATGAGCTTCTGTGGAACACGAGGAAATGATCCTCTTGACGAGCAGAAAACGGCAACGATCGCGGCCATTTCTCCTGTCACGAGGGTCGAGGCACGTCGAAGCGATGACCAAGATGGACAAGAAGAAGAAACGGACATGGTGGTCGTCGTTTCGAACAAACAAAAGCATTGGCGCGAGAATTGACTTATCGTGAGAAACGATGAAGGCGATGCCGAAGAAGGGAGGCCTGATGTCAATCGTGCTTCCAAGAAAGTTCTAACCTTAACGGAGTTCGGGTATCCTGGATCTTCAACATTTCCCAAACCAAGGCAGCTGTTTTTCCCAGCCAGCGCCTCAACCGCCGAACTCCAACAGGTCCATGCAATGGTCCAATGCCAAACGAAGAAACAAGCTGGAAGACTTCCGACTTCCGACCGCTCTCCTCAACACAGACAAGAGAGCTCTCCCTCGAGGCCTCGTTGCTAGCTAGCCAGCTATCTAGTAGGTCTTGTAGGTATCTACCCCACACGCTGTTGCCTCCGAGCAACCCCGTGGAAGTCCCCATGCATTGGTCAGAGAGAGGGAGGCGACAGATGAGGCAATATCTGCTTCCACTGCTACTGCCTCTGCTCTCGATAGCAGCTCCAGTGTCTGGCGCTGCTTTGAGCCGTGGCAGAACCATTGTTATAGCCCCAGCCAGAGTGCGGCAGCAGATACCGTTATCGTCTACCAGCGCAACAATCGACAGAATCTCCTCGTTAAGGGGAGGAGCTTCATCACCAGAGCTTCCCTTTAGTTTCCTCTTCCCATTGGACGGACGAGAGCTCGTTGCCCGAGCAGCATGTGCCTTTTACATGGGCCAGGCATCGACATCATGGCTTGCGCCACATCAAACACCAGATAAATATGGCCTAACCACTAGCACTCTGAACGTTGCCTGTGTGCGAAAGCTTGCAGCGGCATATCTGGGCGGTGCCATCATGATGTATGGAATGCTCGTTCAGAAATGCACTCCCGAAACAGCTGTAGGATCAGCCTCTGTGGCTTGGATGGTCGAACAGCTCAAGTCCAGGCTCTATTTGGAAGCCGAAGAGATTGGAAGACCTGTGTTAGGAGAATACCTGGTGGCTGCTACAGCGACGCTGACTGCGTATGGGACTCTGTGGGATTTGCGCTTTGCCAGCCCCGTCATGAAGTTTTCAGCCGTGTCCATGCTACTGAATGGTTTGGCCTTTTTTGCAGCCCCTGCTTCTGTATGCCGACTATGGGGGATACCGGCAGGAGTCACAGCTTCGCCCAACAACAAGAGTGTATACATGCAGCAACTCAAAGAGTACAATGAAACTGTCTTTCTTCATCGGTATATGGGTGTAGCCTTGGCATTCAGTGGAATCATGCAAGCCGTTCTAGCTTGGAAAGGAGATATCTATGATGCAATCGGGTACTCATTTGCTTGCCTGTTCGCAGTCAATTGCTGGTCCTTTTTGAAAACCAGTGACTTCAAGCGACTGGCTCGGATATCTCTTTCAGTCCAAGCCAAGATCGACTTCAAGAAGCGGCTTTCCAAACTCTTCTACCCCCTCTTCCATGCCACTGTATGCGGCACCCTTCTACTGGGAAGGCCTGCGGCCCGTTAGCAAACCCTGCCAACTCCCGTCTTTGGACGAATGAGGAGCCTTCATTCGTCACTGTACATAGCACCCCTTTCGGTGCGGTAATGTCCTTGCTGTATATATAATTTGGAGGACACCGCTAAGGTTTTTTTCGCGGGAAGGTGACGTGGAATTGCCGTGTAATAGATTGGAACGATCCATGCGGAGCTATTATTACGTTGCGGCAAGTCGCAAAGACTCTTTGCAGAACCAATAAACAAACCAACAGGGGGGAGAGAGAGAGCAATGCACACCCAACAATCCTCATAGACTGCCCCCAATCCTGTACATAGAATGCTGCTGACGGCCAGCACATCGCAGAGACACATCACGAACAGTCAGTGTGAGCCAGTAATTGTATTTCTATAATAGATGATGATAAAGATCACCAGACTAGCTAGTTAGAGATGCCTCCGACGGACCAATAGTGCTCTTGGAGGTTGGGAGCGCCAATGTATCCAAAATACTTCCATTACAAACACCCGAAACTTAGTTTTATCTCGGTACAGTATCTAGTCAGGTACGTTTACCCAGCTCCTAGACTCTTGGAACAGTTCAACCTTCCAAAGCTTTGCCGAATAGGCGGTCAAGTGTACAAGGAACCACGAATAGAAGCTGTCACATTGCTCGCAATGCTGTCTTCTCCCTCTTGTCTGAAGAGATCGTAACGGCACGGTAGTTAAAGCCAGTGCGTCGCTCACTCCGCCCTTTCGCCTTGGAATTCAACGGGGGTTTAGAGTAGATCTAAAGGTGGATTATCCACGGAAGCCAGCTGCCAGGTTCATGCAAAGAAGAGTAGAAATTCAGGACTGGATTCCGTGAGATCAGGGGCGATAAATTGAGGACCAATACTACCGGTATGGGGCCAAAAGGTTTGGTTTTGCCGGATCCACGAAGACGGCTAGCTATCAGGCTCAAAACGCACATGCAACACTCCTTATGGAATGCCTTTGTGGAATTGCATCTTACTTGCCGTCCGTGACTTCTCCGGAGCGAACTAACTTTTTCTAAGCGTCGACGCACCCAGTGGTACTTTCGTAGAGTGGCATTGGAAAACTTTGTTTTGAAGTGGGATGGGTCTGATTCCTTTATAACACTATCATAGGCTACTTCCGTAGCTAGCTAGCTATAGCTATTACTCAATGCATTTCAACTGTTCCTTGGCAACTCATATCAAAATTGTCTTCTATGTTTAGTGCCTCTATTCCTCTATCTATGCAGCATGATGTCACCACTTCATTTAAAGTTCGTTGGCCTCTTCCCCAACAATTTCCACCATCTCATACATGGCTTCCATCAACTTGAAGATACCAGCACCCATAGCCGCACCAAACATGGGGCCCCAAAGGGGCACCACCAATCCATAGTGCCATTCACTGGATCCTTTGCCGGGAAGTGGCAACAGAGAGTGGGCCAAGCGTGGTCCAAGATCACGGGCTGGATTGGCGGCCAATCCAGTGGTTCCTCCCAAGCCAAGAACCAACAAAGTAATGTACAGAGCAATATACAAGGATTGAAAGAAGGAGCCATCTTGCCAAGTTGCCCCACTGAGTTCTGTTTGAAACTCCTTGCGCAAATTGAACATTTCCGCCCCCAGCACCAAGACAGCCGTGGCAATTGCTTCCTGCAGAAAGTTCCAAGGGCGGTTGTAGATGGCTGGTCGGGTTGCAAAAATGGAGAGTTTGGCACTGGCATCCGCCTGCAAGGCGGCCTTGTAGGCCATCATGGCAGTGTCTTGCTCTTCTGCAGCAGCCATGTCGTTCTTGCTGGGATCCTCCGCAATAGATGGGTTTTCAACATCAGTAATATCCTCACTTTCTCCATTGAACCTGACTTTGGTCTGAACTGGCTCTCCTTGTTGGGGTGATTCGACGGTTTGGGCGGTGTGAGTGGAGCCAGCCTCAATATCCTCCTCCTTTGGCTGCACATTGTCATTATTGGCATCACGAGTACGCAAGAGCCCAGCCACTTGCACGGAATGACGCAGCTGTTCAATGGTACAATCTTCTGTAGGCTTCCTTGCACGCGCAAGTTCAGCCAAGTTGACAGAGTGGTGGTTGAAATACTCCATGTGAGTGGGTGGTGCTGTTTGTAGTGTGGACATACGGCGCCTTGATTGTCTCATTTTCATTTTCTCCAAGAGAATGACATCGTTGGTGACTTGTGTGTCAGTGCTTTGGCCTTCCAGGAATTGTTCATCATTGGGCAATTGGAAGAAGGATCTTATTTCTCTACCAATGGTTACACTCTCCCTCTTTCTTGATGCCGGTCCAAATGCAGAGGCAAGTCTTCCAGCATTGGTTTCCATACTGACAGGTCCTTCAATATAGGTGGCTGTATCACTGGTATTGGAAGGAAGTGGAATAGAGAATCCAAAATGTGGCATGAAGAAGATGGCTACCAGGACCGCTCCCACAAATGCTCCTGCAAAATTGGCACAGGAGCAGGCCAGAAATTCTTTCCATTCCACTTTTCCAATGAGCGCCAAAAAGAAAAACATGGCTGGGTTGAGATGGGCACTAATGGTAGCAAACCAAGCTATGTTGACCCCAAAGGCCAAGCCAAATCCAATAGCGACGGCGAGAAATCCCATGCCATGCCCCTTGGTGCTAGCAAGCAGCTCATTTGCAATAATGGACTCTCCAAAGAGTATGGTGAGGGTGGTTCCAACAAATTCGGAGAGAACCTTGGCTGCTAGGGGGTAAATGTATGTCATTGTGGATATGGGTAGAGATGATTGTATTTTAAAATAGTAGTTGTTGTTTTGTTGTTGTTTGTTGTTTGTTGTTTGTCGTTTTGTGAGCTTTGTTTTGTGTCTGCTTTGAAGCAACTTGAACAAAGCAGCACTCAGGCAGCATTGAATACGGTAAACTGTACCGGTACGATGTACCAAGCAGAGTGCCGACTGGAAGATCCAAGCAAAGATCCTTCTTGCAGAGTCCGCAGAACAAATTCGAGAATAATCAGGAGCTGAGTTAGAAATTTCTAAAACAACAAGAAAATATGTGGTTTTGGTTATTAGGCAAAGGCGGGTTTAAATTCGTTTTAGTTACTCAAATAGCTCTCAAATAAGAAAATCCAAGGCCCGCGAACAACACAACCAGCGAACTTTACGGTACTAGAACCGGTACCGGTACTGAGCCACTTTGCCGTTGCTAGCTAGACTAGCATACTTGGCTGAACTACCGGTATGCCAGCTTGTCGGCACCAGTTTAAAAATAAAACATGGTACCGGTAAACCATTTCTAAAGTACAGCAGACGTGCTTGGACAATATAGCCAGGACGAATTGATCTGCGAATCGCCCCAAGAAGGATGAACAAACGCGGGCATCACAGAGAACATGAGGTTTCGTGGCGAGACAATCTTCTCCATCTTGTTCTGTTTTGGCACCGTGCTACTGGCAGTATGCATTCGCTACCGCGGAAGCTGCTGAACAAGACTCTCCGCGGACCCAAGCACAGATGGGCTCCGCTTCCCATACTCGCTGAGCCACTCGGTTGCTGTTAGCGTCGACAAACGTTCCTTCTTGCCGGATCGCTTTTCGTTGTGGCGTTGATGTCTCTCTTCGGCCTCCCAGAAAGCATCCACTTGTCGCAGTTCCGTGGCGACTTCCTTGCCCAACTGCCGTTGACACTCTTCCAGGGCTTGTTCTGCCACGGTCATGATTTCTGGATCATTATTATTATTGAAGACAAACAAACAGCTACGATATTGTCCAGTGCCCTTGGCATGTTTCCCCAAAGCCCGACTTTTGGTAGGATCGTGCATGGCCAAGAAGCAATCCAGCAAGACGCGAACGGGTAGAATATCGGGGACAAACTCGACCCGTACAACTTCGGCATGACCCGTTTGTTCGTGGCATACCTGTTCGTACGAGACATTGTTGACGGTGCCACCAGCAAATCCCACCGAGGTGGATACCACCCCTGGCAACCGTCGCAGAGCCGACTCGACATGCCAAAAACACCCGGCCCCGAGTAGAACGGTTTTGGTGGGCGGCATTGCATGGTCAATCATTTGTTGGAGTAGCTGAAGCGCCGGTGATGATGACGCAGAAGAAAGCTGTTGTTCCATGAAACGGAAGGATGATGGAATCAGCGCCGACACTGTTGGCATTGACTCCAAACTGTAAAAGTCGAGTGCACTGGCATTGATACAGTAATATCCGTCACTGCTGTCTCTTTCAGTTCCAAAGTAATGTCCCAAATGACATTTGGTTCTGGCACACACCACTTCGACGCGTCGATCTGTGGATTCGGGCAACGGTGGCACCAACTCGACGTGATCCTCCGAAATGGGTGCTGCAAAGGACAACCATCCCGCAGATGCCATGAGATGGTGCGTGGTAAAGAGTGGCAATCCGCCCACGGCGCAGACAAAAATGCCATGCTTGTCATTGTCACTCATGGATCCGGCAAAGTTGTATCCGTTGTGGGTTGTTTTTCGTTGGGGTGGATCCGTGGCGCCGTGTAGCAGTACTTGTCGTGTCAATAAAGCGTCGTCCTCCAAGAAGAGTGCTGCCTGTTCCATGATTTGATCCTTGGTCCATGGTGTCAACGAGTATCCCAAGTCGGAGAACGAGGCACTATTATCATACTGTTGTTGTTGCTGTTGTTGACCCCACTTGGGTTGGTACAGCCCTTCGGCATTGGCGGCATCGACATTGTAGGCACTGAGCGGTTCGGATTCATCTGGATCTAGGAAGCTCCACCCATTTTGAATGAGAACGTGTTCCATATCTGATATGAGAGGGATCCATTTTGGAATATTGTTATTGTTGCTATCATCGTTGCTTATTATTGGAGGATGTCCCAACAATTTCAACATTCCCGTGGCTTTGACGACCGCATATCTGTAGCATTCTTCTGGCTGCGGATTGTCATGATTATTATTGTTATTTTTATTCATGAGACTGGTATCAAATCCAACCCGCTGCAGAGCTGCCACGACATTGTTTTGATCGGATGGTGAAATGTAGCCCTCAACGACGGCTCTGGGCGGTGGAGTGGCGGATCCTTCCGGGGAAGAAAACAAAGTAGATTGGAAAGGAAAGACTCCATGCTTGTTGGATATTCTTGGTGTTGCAAAGCATCTGATCCCCTCTGGATGGCTTGCTAATAGTAGTGCAACGAATAGGAATGCCGACGAAAAACAAGGATATTTCCACATTCTATCGATAGGTCTTCCGGCAAGTTCAGGCCTGAAGGGTGGGGTGCCGAAAAAGAATGTGGGAGAGAGAAAACAAATGAAGACGTGCATGATCGATGACGTCATTTTTCGATAAATGAAACGGTCAAAAAAGATCCAAAATAAGTCAGCGGGAGCTGCGATACCTCGGCAGAAAGACAGATAGAAGAAGGAGGATCATGTTCGAGATTGCACCCATCTTTCAAGCCAGCCCTGGCGACAACACCCGACTACGTCGTGTGTTGCCGCCCGGTATCATTCATTCCCTCATTGCAACCTTCTTTATTTTAAAAGCTAGCCCTGGCGACAACACCCGACTACGTCGTGTGTTGCCGCCCGCTACTCTATAATTTACCAGCTGCCATTCCCTTATGTAATTGTATTCTTTGTAGCCCGCTAACCATAATTTACAGCTGTCATTCCCTTATGTAATTGTATTCTTTGTAGCTTCTGCAGGCTTATTGTGTTGAGTGCACTAACCTTGAATAATCATGATTTATTCCTACCCCTAAATTTGTAGAACCTTACATTTCCAGTTTTGTTGGCTTAAGACTATCTCTATCCCTATATTTTGGCTTCACCGGAATAGGAAATAGCATTAAAGGGGTTGAGAACTCAGGCAGTTAACCTGCCGAGGTGAAGATCTTGCATGGCGGTTTGGCGGACGCTTTCAATGACAGCAAGCATCGATCTGTTCGACCGTGTTGAAGTCGTTGCCACTGTTGCTGGACATCATAGTTTGTTTTTGATGTCACCAGAGCAGGAGGCACCGCTTGCCAAGAGACAACGATTGGAAGAAGAAGAAGAAGGAGAAGGACAGCCGAGGTAAGCGATGATTGCAGCAGGACGACTTTTGCGGTGCCTCGTCGTCTTTCCTGTCGCCGCAGCGTTTGCCGTCGGACCTGCAACAAACATCGGTAGAGCATACATCCGATCGACGAGTGGTACACTGCGGACCTTGTCTATTATTAGAGGTGGCAGCAGGTGAGACCAATTCTACCTGACTGTTTGTTGAGTGGTTGAATGGTTGATGAGTGACATAATATTATGTGTGCGGGTTTGCTTACTTACCAGGTACTACCGTAGCGAGTTTTTGACCGGGTTGATGCATGCGCACCAGGCTTTGCTTGTCCAGTGATTATTTTTTGTCCCTTTCCCATCAAAGTGCCTTATTTGTTGTGCTATTTCTCACAATTTATTACTGAATTTCTGACCTGAAATTATTTTTCTTTGTCCTCAAACCAGCACTACCAACAACAAAACCAACGACACCATGTCTGCTGCATCAACTGCCGCTCGTTTGGTGGGCAAACTCAAGCCCGAATCGAGTATCTTGATGGTCTGTGATATTCAAACCAAATTTCGTCCCTTGGTCTGGCGCGGAGAAACCGTTGTCAAGACGGCCCAGTACATGACCAGCGTCGCCAAGGCACTGGGGATTCCCATGGTCGCCACACAGCAATACACCAAAGTCTTTGGACCGACTGTTCCAGAAGTATTTGCTACCCCGGAAGACTTGCAAGCGTGTCCCACATTTGAAAAAAAGCTGTTTAGTATGTTGACGGATGAAGTCAAGGCGCATGTGGAACCAC
Source organism: Seminavis robusta (assembly GCA_903772945.1). Classification (NCBI taxonomy): domain Eukaryota; phylum Bacillariophyta; class Bacillariophyceae; order Naviculales; family Naviculaceae; genus Seminavis; species Seminavis robusta. The sequence goes on from CAICTM010000179.1 coordinate 16,471, forward strand.
TCCAGAAAAAATCCTTTCTGTTGGTCGGTATTGAAGCCCATGTTTGTTTGCAACAAACGGCATTGGATTTATTGGAACAAGGCAAGGATGTTCATGTGATTGTCGATGGTGTGTCCAGTCAACAACCACTCGATCGAGAAATTGCACTCCAACGCATGGCAGCAGCTGGAGCCTATTTGACCACGGCACAATCGGCAGCATTCATGTTGATGCAATCGGCCAATCACGACAATTTCAAAACCGTATCCAAATTGACCGTCGAGCACATGAAGTTGGAGAATGAATTCAATGAGGCTTTGAAGAAATAGATTGGATTGAATTGGAACTGAATTGGTTGGTTGGATCGATCGAAAGGAATGGATGATATCTACAGAAGGTCGCAAGAAACAATCTACTTTTGGTAGGAAGGGTTGTGATGCACTGCAATGACAAAACACCTACTATTTCACAGCTAGACAAACGACAGCAGCATATTTTATTAAAAACAAAAACTATAAAAAAGGAAATACACTAGACGCATCCAAGAACCAAAATTAACCTAATCGCTTCCTTTCAAATCCTGATATTTATTTAGTTGGTTGGTAAGTTAGTTGTGTCGCTACTATCAAGAGTAATAGTTAGTACTGTATCCTAGAACCAAAAATTGATTCTTGCATATCCTTGTCTTTAGTAAAGTTAGCTGGACGTGTCGCTACAAGCATCATTTTTAGTATCCTTTGTTGTTGTTGTTGCTTCGAATACTTCTTGAATGGCCTTTGGAAAATCAGATACACGATCTGGGTGGCAGACTACTTCAATGGTTGGGTATTCGATAATGGTCATTCCGTGAAGGATGGATTGCAAGGTAGCTTGTTTGTCGGAAATTTCGACGTAGCAAGGACGATTGGATGGACTAGGCAACTTTTGAATCATCAGACAGTGAATTGTTGGTGTACCGGTAGTAGTATCGTCAATAGTATTATCAGTATGATTTTTGTTCTTCTTCCAGAAATTCATCTTTTGCAATTCCTCCCATAAGACGGCCTGTTCGGATATTTTTTGGGAGTGTACTATTACTTCGGCATTCTTGTCATCGCAGTGCATTCGAAAGTCGACCTTCCAATGAATGATATCATCTTTCTTTTGAATGTGAGACGAATTGGTTTTACGTCGTTGCATTCCCGTGGGCATCAAGAGTACGTGAGTGCCACGGAGTTTGGCCTGTTGGAAAAAATGTCTCCATTTGGGACCCAATTGTTTCCAGGAATCATTATTAGTATTATTATTGGGTGGTGTAGTAGTGGTGGTGGGTGTGGATTGTAGTACGAGTTGACTTGTGCTGGTGGTGATATCAGAGTTGGATGGCTCTGCAGGTGATGTTTTTTCAGCTCCATCCACTGCCAAGTGTTCCATTTGCTGCAGCATGGAATGGGGGGTAACGGTGGTAGTAGTGTTGTGTTCATTGGGTTTGTGTCTCTTGTTGCTTTGGTTATTTGACTTGCTATTGTTGGTCCCAGTGGTCCGTTTGGCTCGTTCGACGGCTCCTAGGACATCTTCCAAAAAGTGATAATCACTGTTGAGGGTTCCATCGTCCATGTGTGCCACGCGAAGAAACTTGGTCCGATCGCGTTTCCCATTGCATCCCGTTCGGTGCTTGTGGGCCACGCAGCACTGCAAGGAACACGTGCGATGCGAGCAGCGAGGACATTGATACCGAAACGATTCACTGTCGCATTCTTGGCAGAGCTGGTCTTTACTACTGTCTATACTAATATCAATAGTAGAAGTAGAGGTCTCGTTCGTTGCTCCATTCAGCAGAGACATCATGGTGCAATTTAGTGGCTTTTTGTGCTGAATGATCGAGCTTGGATCGAACGATCTGTTCAGAACGATGCATGGATGAGATTGGTTGGCTCGGGGAATGGCTCTAATGCTTTTACAAAATTTTGGGGTTATGAAAACTCAATGAAAAGCATTAATAGCCATTCGTTCCGATGACGTTTTGCAAAACCTCGCGCCGACATCCGACATCATCAATTCGAAGATCCAAGCAATCCAAGACAAGGAAGAGGATGGAGTTTGGTCCTGGAGAGGGTGTGAAAATTCCTTTCCTTTGATTGGGACATAATCTCGTCTCGAAGTTCAGCTTGGAAACAATGGCACTACCCAGCGACACAACCAAGCTCTCGACGAGGCTTCCCCACGACGACATGATTGCCAATAATAAGGCGCAACAAGCCACAACGGACAAAAGTCAGAATGACGCACAACATCAAACAACACTCAATCCCAACCTATTCCATCATGCCATGGCCAGCACCTTGAGCCACAAACCTGGATTGATTGAAGAATACCATTTACAACGGTGTACACCCACTCGACAAAACAATCACCTCATTGCCATTGGTTTTCTCAAAGTGGGACACTTGTTGGATGGACCCTCGGGCACTGTCCATGGCGGCATTGTTGCATTGATTTTTGACGATGTCATGGGATATGCCTCTGGCGCCCTGCAACCATGGTCCGTCACCAAGGACTTACAAGTCGAATACAAGCGACCCCAGCCACACAAGTCTCGTGTTGTCGTCCGGGTCTATTTAGATCTAGACAAAACAAATAATTCAAACCAACCGGGGAAAAAGAAGAGATTGTACCTCAAAGCAACCTGCCGGAGTTGTTTGGGAAACAACAATGACAATCCTCAAAGTGCTCTCAAGTTGCACGAGGAGCACGAAGATGCTAACAATACCGTCTTGTTCTCGACCGCTACCATTACAATGGTACAGGTATTGTCCAAGCCACCTTCGGCAAGAGATGCCAAAGCAGCAACAGTACCGCCAGAACCAAGCAGCAATCATCAAGGAAACACACACAGCAACAGTACCATGACAAGATCTCGTCTGTAATAAAACTGTCATAAGCCAAAAATCGTCTTGATGCCAGCGTCGAGTGTGCTTCATTTTTCTTTTTGTCGACTTGAGTTTCAAGGAGACACGGTGGAGATCAGTGCAAGAAACCAAGAGTGTATAGCAAGGAACCATGCATGATCCTCATAGACAAAAGAGAAGTTGGCAGTGGGACCATCCTATTCAAACTCACTAGCTAGCTAGACGGCGCGTGTAATAGTTCACCGCGAACATGGCTACACCTGCTGGGCCATAACCACGCACTGTTCTTGTCAATCACAAAAGTGTTTAGCAGAAAAGACACTCTGTCTCCTTCTTCCCTGGCTTGTGCTCTTGTCCCGTGATACTGATGCCCTGCCTGCCTCGAATGGAGCGTCAGCAGAAAAGGCCAGATCACAGCACTTCGCTTTGATCAGCTTGTGCAAACGTCTACGCTGTAGCTAGCCACAGAAACTGATGGACATTCTGCGAGCCAAGTGGATCGAGCACTCTCGAAAAGCCTCTTTGCAGCAAGGACACTCCGTCTCATCCTTCCCTGGCTTATGCTCTTGCCCTGTGATAAGGCCAGATCACAGAACTCCATTTGATCAGCATGTGCCAACGTCTACTTCTGAAACTGATGGAATAAATAGTGCTCCTACTGGGATCAACAACGCAAGCCAAGTGGATTGAGCAATGTCGAAAAGCCTCTTCCTGTTTTACAACTAGCTAGCTCGACTAGTTAGTCAATATACGGCGGATTCTTTCCCAGCCAATTCACGGCACACGAAGGCCACTTGGTGCGCACAACGTCCTCCAAATCTCCCGAGCCACCCGAGTTGCCTGTCTTTAATGCAATGCTGGCACCCACTGCATCCTCGGCTGTTAGCCTTGTGACGTGAAACGGTGTTAGTATGCCTCCTCGAAGTCCATTGTAGTGAAAGAGCTGAAAGGTGTCTCCAAACTTTTCGAATTCCAATTTGTTGGGAACTTCTTTGTTGTTTGCAGTGGTGTCTTCCGGGTTCAAATCATCTCCATTTGACATGGGTGTCGTGTCGGGTGTGGCGATGCTGCTGTTGGTATCAGGAAAGTTGCTCCATTGAGGCGATGTCTGCTGGGAACCGTTCAAGGCAGCTACGCTGGACGTCCCTGAAACGCCCGTGACTTCCGCATCCCATTCCGCTTGGAGCTTGCGAGCGAGCTCTTCGTCGCTCAGGGGTGGTTGTTCTACTTCCATTGGAGCCGCAGCGGCGGCGGCAGCAGCCGGTGGCGCGTTATTGTTGTCGCCATTGTCGTCGTTGTTGTTTTCTGGCCCAACAATCTTACTCTCCGAAGAGCCCCATTCCGCAGCTAACCGCCTGGCCATTTCTTCGTCACTTTCCATGACGGACGAATTTTTGGCGGCTGGTCCCATTTTGCTATCGGGACCACCGTCTAAAATGATGGGAAAGTCGGACGACCCATTTCCATTTTCGGGCCCGTTCAGGACATGCTCAATAGTGGCACCCTTCATCAATCTCGACAGCGCGGTCCAGCAATCCTCCCACAGTATGATACCCGATCCACTTACTTCCAACGATGCCGCCAGCGCCGAAACTTGGTTTTCCTCGAGCTTGAGGTCCAACGATGTGAGGACTGTGCCAAGGTGCTGCGTGGCAATGAATCCATTTTCGGCGCCACCTTCGACGGCCTTGAAGGCTCGTCGACATTTTTCCAAGAGCTGATCACTTTCACTCTCTTTGAGACTGACCGCGTCTCCAAAGAGGATGGAGAAATGGCTGGTAGATCCAATGACCCAAATGGGGAATTTAGGAGATTTGTAATATCCGCCCACTTCGCAATATCGTAGTGATTCCAGTTGCGACAGGTAGCCTATTCTGGGACGAGACTGAATTCCTCGACAAGTGAGGTCACCCGAAGGAGTAATGGTATTATCAAATACATTGGAGACGGCCTGTCCTGTCAATAGCAAATTGATGAGCTCCTGACCACAGTGGCCGAACTGTGCGGTGAGTTTGGCAGTCAAGTCGTCCATATCGTTCTGAATGACATCATTTCCTCTGGATGCAACCAAGGACATGACGAGGAGCATGACGCCACCGGGTTTTCGGAAGGATTCCAATGGCGAGAATCCCTCTTCATCCAACAAGAAAGCGGCAGTAGCCCTCGCCAAGCGGATTATCGTTTCTTCTCTGGAGGAATGTGTTTTCTGTCGTTTGTTTTCTGCTCCTGCTGAACCATCTTTGGGGGCGATAGTGTATGTAGTGGCCCTGTCTAGAGTCTCCCAAGTGACCCCGTTGGCATCGGGTGGAGTTTGTGACAGCACCACCCCAACTGTTTTTCGATTGGGGGGGGCTCCAGATTCTGCCGAAGCGGATGGCATGACGGCAGCTCGGGCTAGAATAATGGCAATGGCTTTGGCCAGAGCCTGTTTCAATAATTCCGTAGACAGAGAAGGATCGGCTAGACTGGGAGCAGCTCCCGGTTCGAGTACTGGGTAATCCAATGGCTTGCGTAGACCAAATAAGAGAAGACCCATCAGTTCGGCCTGTGCTGCCGCAAGCACCCCACATGGTCCACCGTGAGACTGAGACAGACCCCACGGCCGAAAGTCCTTGGTCAATAGAGACATCATCGTGGTGCCTTCTTCGACTGGTGTAGCAGTACTGGTACCAGTATCACTTGCGGCATCGTCACTGCTGCAAAAATCAATCCCCTGGCCAATCCAGCGATTCTTGTCATTATCCGTCGTCAGGCTTGAATCCCACATCAACGTATGAAAGGAGGCAGTGTCAAAGGGGGTGCTGGATCTACGCCACTCCTTGACTTCTTCCGAAAAACCATCGTCCATCTTACTTTGTTCTGAGCAACTGTATTGCAACCCTGTCTGATCAAAACTAAGTATGTGTCGCCCAGTACTTACTACTTACTACTAGCTAGCTAGCTGTAGTAGTTTTGCTGTGGACAATTGAGGATATGAGAGACGTCGATCCATGCAAAGCTTGTGCTGCAGCTCTCGACCTCCCCATTGCGTGTCTCCAGCCACAGCCGTTGATTTCTGTGCTCTACCAACTCTAGCCCTAAATTGCTAAAACCGGCTACCATACGGTACCTTGTACCGTACCGGTACTACGTTTCTGCAACAGTAGTTGCACAGGCTCAGTACGGGGATTTTCCCACTCAGTAGGCAGAAAGATGATTGGTCGAGGAGTACCGGAGAACACTTCATATGTCAGCACCGTATAATGAAGCATGATTCAAAATTACGAGCCACTGTGCTACCTTACCCGTGGATTTTTCGCCTGAACGTAAAGTTGACAATGCCGATGAGCAAGATTCCATCGTGACAATGACCAAACAGCCGCCGTTAACTTGAGATACACACCACTTACCACTAAACTAAAGAGCGGAACATGGCTAGTAGACACCCACCAGTCAACCCATATGCGGGGAAGCGCTCTACCGCTCCACAAACTGAAGCAATGGGACGCCAAAGTCAACAGAGAAATTCTCAACAGAAAAGAAAGCACCAACTCGCAGCTGCCAACAACCCCAATAAGAGGAAAGCGAAGAGAGGAGAACAGCCTGACCTTGAAGGAAACGCAGCCTTTGATCCTATACAAGACTGTATTATTTGCAAGGCAGTGGCAGCAGGAAGAAAGCCACCACACAGAGGTCACGACAAGAGGTGCCTGAAGAATCGCGCAACCAAGGGTAGAGGAGACCTCCACGAGCAAACCTTAGCAAGTGAGAAGGAGGCAAAGAGGCTGCAGAAGTTGATGAACACTGACCTGACAGAGGCGGAGAAAGGCAGTTGGCGTTACTCAACCAAGGAAGCTGGAGAAAAGTTCTTTGCTGCGCACACTTCCAGCTCTTCCAAGAAACCAACAAAGAAAATTGCGATGGTGGAAGAACTCTCACCACAATACCTGTGCAAAGCTGTGACCACAAGGCTGGAGGACACAATATTCTGTGAGAAGCACAAGACCAAGTCAGCTCCACTTGCAATGCTTGCGTTTGCTGGGGAAGTGGCAAAGAACATCATTGGTGGGAAAAAGAAAAATGATTATCTTATTCAACGCCACTTTGATGGGCTTACCATGACGGTGCCTTACTTTCGAGGTGAAATGAGTCCACAGTACCATTCAATCGTTGGGCAGAAGCTGCTGTATGTCGACTGGGAAAGGATGGGAATCCAAGTCCCTTGCCCTGATGCGTCTTGCTCTGGAGAGTTACAAAATCAGAGGTCACAGTTCTCAAAGAATCAAACTCTGTTCCCCATCTTCACGATCGATGGATTACCTTCGTGGTGTATTACCATGAACATGAAATGCAGCTGCTGTAAAAGAACCTTCGATTCGAACTCAGCTGATGTTTTGGTGGCGATTCCCACCCATGCTTCCAACCTCTATCCAGTCGAGACAAAGTATGCCTCCACGGGAACCTATCACCTCAGTCGATCCACCACTCAAGTTTTCAGTTCGATTATGCTGACCTACGGAAATGGGGAACTCTGCAGTAGGCTACTCTACGATGCAATCAATCGAGAGTATGTTCAAAAGGCCTCATCCTACTATTCGTTATGTCAGCACATCAAACAGATATCACCGGATGTCACTCTTCAACCATATGTCCAGAAGGATGGAACCTTTATCAGACAGTTCCCACCACTGGGAGACACCATCAGAGACCTCTTCGATCAGGCTGCGTCCTCCAGCAAGAATCCTTGGGGTATCAGTGATAATGAGAGGCACACAAGAGAAATTCAAAGTGTCAAGTGTGACGGTATCTTCTCTCAGGATCACACATTCCAAGCGACCAAGAACTATCAAAAGAGCCTTGGTGCTGAAGCGGTTTGGGATGTTGCCACTTCGACTGGTGAAATCGCCACTGCTGTTCTTGTCCCAACAACAAAAACAAAACACTTCTCCCATGCAGCGAAACAGCTGACTGAAAGGGAAGGGTTCAATCCGAAAGCGATGTACTCGGATACCTGGCCCAATAAGCAAGACTTCTGGCACCGACTGTTTCCAGGTCTCGAAGGAAGACTCGGTCTGTTTCATTTCGAAAAGAGAATCATCAGCACTTTGAGGAAAAACCACATCGATCATGGGAAGGCAGTGTCTGGTCTGTTGTCATGCCTTTATTCATACGTACCCGAGGACTATGAAAAGGTTCTCAAAGCACTACGAAATGGATCACTCTCTGCGACTGGTCGGAAGTATTCCAACAACGACATTGCTCACATGAAATCCACTGGCGTCTTCCGACGACGATATGGGAAGTATCTTCGTAAGCAGATGAAATCTCCTGAAACAATAAGGGAAAGACTGGATGACTGGTTTGTTAGATACAAGGTCACAGCTTCTACTGGAAGCAGACCGGCTGAAGGTCGGCTGGACCCGTACAAGGGCTATACTCTTTTCACAGCTGAAACAAAAACAGCTGTTGAGAACTGTAAGGAGAAGGCTGTTCATTTGGTTGATCCAGTGCCATTAGAAGAGATGTACGATGCAATCTTACCATCTCCCAATTCGAACCATGGTCTCACAGAGTATCTCTCACGTCGCGGAGAGTCAAAGCTGGAAGCGTTTCATGATCGACTGGCAAACTTTGCCAATGGCGGAATGCGTCGCTCGCTCTGTGACAACCTATCCCTCTGTGGCACGGCGAGGTACAATCTGGGGATCAGACACAAGCGAGCATTGATTAAGGCACAGCCAGAGGAGAGGAAGAACATACCATCAGGATGGGACCGCGTTGTTGCTTTTTGGAACCACACAGAACTCTGGTTTATCAATGACATGGCCACTGCCGTAGGTTTGCCACTGCCATTTCCAAATGCAGAGAAATTGAAAGAAGACAATGGTGAGCGATTCTTTTCAGAATACATGGCAACTGTCAAACCAAACAAGCAGTTATATGCAGCAGATTTCTGTTTGTGTGATGTGTGCGTCAAGGTACCATTTCGACAACCACAACAGCAAGAAACTCCATCGGCAGATTCAAATTCAAACACATCGGATAATTCAAACGGACAAACGGATACCACCATGGTAGATGCAACAGTCGACAATGTAAGTGATCGCCGTCCTCGCCAACAGCAAGAAGCACCGGCACCTCCACCACCTGTAGCAGCAGCACCAGTGGCGCAAGGAGTGCCACTCGCACCATGGCCAACACCGGCTGCCATCAACCAATTTTATTGGATTCAAATGGCCCCATTAACTCCTCCACCAGGCGGCTGCTGTGAGCCTTTCAAAGCATGGCTACGGCGGACTGGTCGTAAGGGAGCACCGCCCCATCTTCTCTGTTGTCCCTACAAGGACATCGTAAATGGGTATACGTACATTAACAACAGTTAGTAGCAGCAATGTAATAGCGATTGGTTTGTTTACACGTAAAATGCGCCTTTATTAGATACTGCACCTTTTTTGCTAGGATAGCTGAACCCTGGGCAAGGTTGAATGAGCGCAAGAACAGAGAAAAGTCAGTTGGGTTAGTGTGTTTGAATTGTGAGAGTTGTGTGTGATGACACTTCGAGTGCCGTTTGGTAGGGAAATGGCATGGTCTCACGCAAATAACCATACTATTTGCCATTTCCCCTCCTTTTCAAATCATGTGACGTTGGAAAGTGGTGCGTGTCAAATGACCGGTGAGGTGCGCGCGGGAGGAATTTAGAATCTAAACCCTAACCTCTTTCTTCTTTTCTGGGGCTCGTTCCCCCCGGCCTGCGGCCGGATCCCCCCTAAAAGTCAGTATGTGCTTCCCTCTAGTAGTAGGCAGATCCACATACTGTCAGGATCAAGGACAGTATGCTACCTAGAAAGCTTACAGTATCGGCAGTCATTGAAACAAAGATCCTCTCAATAAGACTCTCACTATTAAATAAACTGAGAGGATTTAGACATAACGGCACGTGCCTGGATAAATAGAGGCCGATGCACATACTGAGAGGATTCCAATTTTCGCTTAAGTAACACCAAACATACTCCTGCCAATCCGATTCCCACATCCAATGAATACTCAGCGAATCGTACGTGGTTGCAATTCTGCCCTACTGGTAGCTAGTACTGATCGGTCGTTGGATCGTACGTCGTTGCAGCATACTCAGGGAATCCCGTACGTAAAGAGGCAAACAACGGCCAAATCCCATGCAATCGATCGTCTCCTTCCTTACCGGTAGCTAGCTAGCAGTTCTTCAGTTTTCCTCACTTTCAGACCTCATTATTTTCATTCCTTCAACTCTGTAAAGGAAACTCTGCCGAAATTCCAGGTCAACCAAACCAACAATTGCTTAGTTGACCAAAGAATTCCTCCACCATGGCCAATGCTGGAGCAGCCCTTGGCTTGGAAGATGTGCCGGAACTTCCTGAAGCACCCACGGAGCAGCCCAAGTACAACCGGGACTACCATCGACTCTTCATCAAATTCATGAGCTGGCTGCACAAGAGGACGTACACCAAGGCGGCTCGCTTCCAACCCAGTGCTTTGGGCGGCATCCAACCACATCACGTTGCCGACTACTTGAAATGGCGTGCATATGGTACGACGGACGTTGACTTCAAAGCCTCAAGCAGAATCCAACTTGCCGCTCCTCTACTCTTGAGCAAGACAAGAAGGCTATTTCCTTCCACATGCCCATCAAAGGTGCCACATGGAATGGAACCTCCGGCAATCCAACCAAGTCCGATCCTGTGAACGAAGTGGTCAAGGAAGCCAAGAAAGCGGAGACTCAACACCGCGGCAAGAAGTCCTGTGCCACCAGGGATTTGACGGAAACAGAGTATCGCAAGGTGGTCCATGAACTCTACGGCAAAGGGAGCTTTGAATCGACCATCCGTACAGCCTGCATGTTGAAGCAGCAAGTCCATCTCATCACCAGGACGGATGACATCTCCAAGTTGAAGTATTCCGACTACAAGCCGCATCCAGACTTCCCTTTTGCGCTCAGTTGCAAGGTGTATTGGTCCAAGAATATTTCAGAAGAACGACAATGCCCCGACCAAATCATTCTTGGGTCGATGGATACCGACTTTTGTGTCATGCTCGGATTGGCGAATTACATGGAGGCATCCTTCAACTACGGGTATGGCGCCGCTGGTCGGGAAGATGCATTCCTCTTTACTCCCAAAAGCGATCCCAAGTTGGCTCCCAAGCACTGCAACGCAGCCTACCGCAACATTCTGAAGGCTGTCTTTTTGTCGGCTCCATTTCTGGCTGTGGCGGTCCTCATTGCCGGTGTTCTTGGGAGTCACAGCATTCGGAAGTTTGCTGCAACTCTGGCAAGAGGGATGGGTGCTACTGCTGACGAAGTTGACATTCGAGGTCGCTGGAAGGCTCGCTTATCTGGGCGGGTTGTTGATGCCTACATTTCGCCTGAACAGCCCTGGATCGACGCCCGTGTTGCCGAAAAGCTTTGCATGGGGGCTCCTATTGCCTACAAGCTACACCCGGATGCCAAGAGAGTGACTCCCGGCTGGTTGATTCAGCATGTGGTGCCAAGGACGCATGCGTTTTACGACGGTGTCAACGACATTTCCCTTCACTTGGCTCTGCCTCTTTTGTGGGCTGCCCTTGACGAATCTTGGGAGGAGAGGATGGAGCCTCCCGTTCGTGTTAGGATCCAAGATGCGTACGAGCGCATCAAGGCCGATCTTCCTGTAGGCGTCAACCCTGTGGTGAAAGTGCCTCTCTCGATTTGGACGCACAACACCAAGCTCCACATCAACGAAATCGAGCCGATGGATACGGGAGGTGGCGGCGGCACGGCTGGTGGCACTACTGGAACGACCGGCCAGGCAAGCACTCGTCAAGTTGCCAATAAGTCGCGGCAGGTGACGACTATGCAAACGCAACAGCAGGTACGAACGAATGAGGAGATTCTGACAAGGATTATTGCGCAGGACAACCAGCTCCAGCAGCTCATAGCGCAAGAAGGTAGGACCCGCGACAGTTCGGCTGCTGCTTTGAGAGGTTGGTTGGAGACTTGGCTTGGCGCGGAGCTGACGAAACTGAATGGAAATATTTGCAGGTAAGTGTGGACTTGTGGCTGTTGGCTATTGCAACTATGGCTATTACTGCTGCTAACTCTGTATTTTTGTATGCTTTTTAGGATTGCTGTTCAGCCTCCAAGGATGGCAACACCTGATCAGGTAGATGGTAATCTTTTTAGAAATGGGTTGACTGTGGAAAGGACTCGCCGGAATGGCCAGACTAGCCTCAGGTACAGACGAGCTGTGGCCACCCCTGCTGATAGTAGGCCTGCCAAGCTAGCCAAGTACAGAACTGTTGGCTCTGCTTGGCAAGAGTGGATGCATGGTATTGGTGGCAACAAACCAGCCAAGAACTTCACTGCTGAAGATATCAGGGCTTGCAAGTCAACCTACTCCAGGAGGAAGCCACTCTGGACTCTCATGGCTACACTTGTCAATGCTCAGAAAGCTCCAGCTTGGGTCATCACCAAGATTGAGGAGCATTATAAAGGAAGTGTTTTGAATATTACTGCTGCCATCAAGCAGGACACCATTATGGGCAGTCTGCATGAGGATCTTTGTATTGTTCATGTTCAGTAAAGTTGACCTTAGTTTGATAAGCATGGTAGCCATGCCTAATAGTGAGTTTGTTACATTAGACTTTGTGCTTTTGGTTTCGTTTCGTGGACTTGTGCTTTTCGAACGTTTTCGTGCTACTACTACTACACGTAGCTAGCAACCAGTAGCTAGCGAGCGATTTCGAGGACTTGGTCTTTTCAAAAACGTACTCAACCAAAGAGGTGCGACGTTATCTTAACAGTGAGTAGTAGAGGTGCGAGCCTCATTTTTCTTATAGTCGAGGACGTGACCTTCACTAGGTCGTCACTGGTATTAACGATCGACCTTGCATACACCAGGTGTTGGTGGTGTTGGTATACCTCGATCGATAGGATGGATACCTCCTGTAGGATGGCTACCACAGGTACAGGCTCTCAGTATTTCTCTCAGAACTGGAATATACTTTTACGGTACCGGTACCGTATTATTGGCATACCGTACTGGGGTATGGGGCAACTATAGGATTTACAAACACAACACGGCACTGCCACACTCTAAATAACATGGCAGTTACGTGCAGTTAAGTTTCATGCAGTTACGTTGCGTGCAGTTTCGTTTTACTATGGAAGTTAGTGTATTTATGTTATGTGCAGTTACGTGCCGTTACGATTTATTACGTGCAGTTACGCATAACTACGCTTTCATACGGGTATTGAGAAACTCTGTAACGAAATCCATAAGTTGCCCCATACCCCTGTACATCATACTAGTACCGGGACCTACATGCACTCATCTTTTGTGAGAACGCTGCATCTATGAGAGAAGTTACATCTTGCATTGAACAGGGTCAACAGGGAGTGCCCATCACCAAGGTGTACTGGTAACTGGCAACTGGCAAGGGGCTCTGCTATCAGAATACTACATGCATAGCTAGCTAGCACTGGCAGGATGAATGAATTATGACCAAGTCGGCTAAAATAAATGAATATGTATAGGGGTCTTCCCTGCGTCGACTCTAGCTAGGCGAAGGCAAAGCCTCCTCCGCCTTCATTGATTGCATAGAGCAATTTTTCTCGCAGTTCCTCTTCACTCTTGTAGGTTGGGAAGTCTAATGAGTTGAAGCACGTGTGGGCAGACATCAAAGCCCCACTGGTGCCGCTAGTTTTATGAATGCTGAACTTTTGGATGCCACGCATTCCTTGCAACTCGGAGAAGCCGACAAGAGGGACCTTGGAGCTTCCCGTCACAAACTGAAGGAATGCAGCTTTCTCGTTCCGCGACAACGAGAACATGACGTTCCAAAACCACTCGATTTCCTTGTCCGTCGCCTTCCATCCGACGTAGTCAGTGTTCTTCTTCAGATCATGCACGTCAATATCGGGAAGGCCCGAAATCAAAAGCTCCAATTCGCGAGGGTTGAAGATTGCAATGAGCTCAGGACTCACAAGTTCGTAGAATCCATCAAGGTAGGATTTGATTTGGGCAGAGATTGCCGTTGTCATGCGATGCTGACAGACGAGACTGACGTATTCAGCTTTTCTCTCCTCCGTCACCGCAACATTCCGACCATTTTCAATAAGGTCAATGACTTGGTTTCGACCGAACGAGTGATCCTCGATCGAAAACGTCAAGTCGAGACCAATGTCCTCCAGTTTGTACTCGAGGATGGTTTTGAGGTTCCTGTAGTAGTCAGGATCGATCGCTTCCATGTCGTGATGCGTGGGCTTCAAGCCCAGCATGTGCTTGTACAAACTGCGAGTGAAATGAGCATCCAGAAGGAATCCATCCGCAACTGCCTTTCCGACGATTCGGCCGACAAAGCGGAAGTAGCTGAGATGGTCTGGATTGATATTACTGTTTGCGTTTGGCTGGAAAGTACACCCATCCTCTGTTGAAGTAAAAAGAGCGTAATCTGGATTGAAGATCTCCTTTGCAAGGATGCCAAAGAATTCCCTCGACAAACCTCCAGCGTCCACACCCTCCTCATTTCGGAAGGTAATGTGCAGGCGGCCGCGCATTTCATCCGCATTTCGCAACCGAAGCTGGTGGTAGGCATCTTCGAATACATGCTTGCGTCGAATATGCAGTCGCAAACTTCCGTGTCGACGGCTGGCGTGTTGTCGGAGGCGTCGCACCTGGGTCTTGAACCATTGGCGCTTGACATCAAAGTCTAGGAAGACTCGGCATCGCGGAACTTGCACGAGGCCTCGCAGGCCCTTGTCCAACAGCCCTGGGTTGTTCCTGACCAAAGCATTCAACAGGACTTTATTCGACGATGCAAAACTAATCAGACGCTTGCCTCCGACGAGCTTCTCAATGCTTGTCGAGTCTGTGGTTGCTCCTGACGAGTTTTCTGTGTTACCATTTGCGGTGGCTTCTCTTGACTCGGAAGATTCTTGAGCTTCGCTCTTGTCCTTTTCAGGGCTTGCTTCTTTGGTTGAACTCGCATTGGCGACAAAGAAAGCTTCAATCGAAGGTAGGAAGCGTGTGAGAAGGCCCGCGGCACTATTCTTTAGCTTCTTTCCTGGCACGGCAGCCTCGTCGCCACTGGCTTCGTCATTGCCCTCGTCTTCCTTTGACTTTTGGTCCTCGTCGTCCTTGAAAGTCGAAACACCTTCCAAAACCTGTACGACTTTGAGACAATTGGAGAGCTCTTCCCAGAGACCGTCTAGCTTCATTGCCTGCAGGAGATGGACCAGCTCCTCCGTCACAATCATGCCTGCTTCAGCTTTCTTCGCTTGCTGTTCATCGTTGCTGTCGCCACAGAGGGCTTGTAGTGTCTGAAGCACTCGCAAAAGCTTCAATTCTGATGTACTCGTGCTGAGAGTGACTGAGCTCGAAGCACTGCGCGATGACCCTGCCTTTGCCTTGCCGTCGCCTTCTTCCTTTGTTGCCGTTCCTGATTTGCGATCGTTCTCTTGCTGAGCCACGGCCCCATCAAGACGGATCCGAAGCGCTTTCAAGTCTCGGATTGCATCAGCACCAAGTGCATGTGCCACAGACGCAAGTTCTGCCAGGACATAGCCTCGATTAGCGTCGACACGGCAGAGCCTTCGAACTATTGTATTCACCTTCGTGAATGAGGCGTCTCTGCAGGTTTCCATTCGAAGGATGGAGCAAAGCATTTGAAGTCGTTCCTGCGACACGATCACACGCGGAACATCCATCCACTCTTTGCCAGCAGCTGCTGCGGTATCAATGTCTCTCTGCGATACTTCCGCTCTGTCCTCACTATGTTTCGAAAGGTGCGAAAGAGGAGACACGCAACCTTCAAGTAATGTCAAGAGTTGCTCGAGATTAGCAGAGCTCTTTAGAATTGAAGGCTTTTCCAACAAATCCAACAGCTTGTCAAAGGCTGTCGTGCCCACAGCCTCCGCAGTCTCTGGTGCGTTGACCACGTTGGAAACCAGCGAGTGTAAGCAGAATCGAGGAGAATTCTTGCACAGATGCAACAAGGTATCAACGATGCGAGTGGCCACAACAGAGGGAAGCTGCTGTTCGTTGCGAGATCCAGAGGCACTTGTAGGCAGATTTGCAGCAATGGAGGCAGCAGTGTTGTTCCCTTGCTTCCTTCGCAGCAGTGTCAGGTTGGGGTTGAAGGATTCCGTGTCAATTACCTCCGGGACAGCTCCAAGCAAATGCTTTGGAGGGAATTCCAAATCGCTGACCAGGGTATCGACGCTTTGTCGCCATCCACTTTTTTCATCTGCATACTCCTTGGCCATTGAATCCAAAGCCACCAAGGCACCACGATCGTCTTCCTGCAGCAACTTCACAAACACAGTAGAAATAACTGTGCGAAGCTCGGAGTTTGCACAAAAGTTTTGGAATACTTTTTGGAGCAGACGAGCCGGGCGGACTGGTGCAAGCAAGTACATCAGACGCAAGAGAGTCTTCAAATCGGACATTGCAATAGCAGCGGTCAGCCCACTGGAAGGAACAATGTAAACAACTTCATCTCTGTCCCGATCAACCCTCATCTTGCCAGACCTGTTCTTTCTACGGCTCGATGAGGTGCCACCATCATTAGCATCACGGTTTGTTGCGTGGCCGCGTTGTTGTCCTGCAGCAGCCGCGGGCGCAACAGCAGCAACATTTGGTGCAGCGGCTTCCTCATAAAGGCGTCTGTGTTGTGTCGCAGCTCGTTCTCGAAGTATTTGGGCCTCAGCAATAATGTTGGGAGGGAGACTATTCAGGAACGTCTCGTCGGCAGTCAACAAGATTTCCTCGCGCAGATCGGGACCCAGTGACGCCAGAAAGCTGGCATTATCCATATCTTGGGCATTGGCAGGATCCGCAGGAGCAGCCTGCTCACGAAGGCGTCGCTCTTGTTCTTCTTGCTGCATGACTTCGCGGCGCAGGTCTTCTGGGAGGGCCGCCAGTGCCTCTGGATCCAGTGAAGAACCAGCACCAAGTTGAGCCGCAAGCTCAAGAGTGGACCTGTGCTGCTCCACCAAGTCCCTCTGCATCTCCACTGGAAGACTGTTGAAAACCTCTTCGTCGACATCTGGCGGACACACAAGCCCGTTACTGTTGGGCTGACCGGCCCCGTTGTTGTCACCTCCACCCGCAGCATCGGGCTGTTCTCCTGCCTGCTCAGCCGCCTGTTCTCCTGCCGGTTCGGCTTGAGGGGCGTCAGCACTTGGCTCCCCTTCACCCTCTGTAGCAGCGGTTTCTTCGTTTGCTTGGACAACAACTTCGTCTGTTTCCATTTCATCATTCTCCCCTGCTTCAGCTTCATTTGCTTCTTCCATGGTGGCGTCACCGTCAGCATTAGAATCTGCCGCCTGGACCGCCTCACCTGCAGGGGCTGCCTCCGTTGCAGACATGCCGTCAGCGCTTGTGTCGCTTCGAGGGGACAGACGTAAGCCTTCGGCCAATGAGGACGCCACACCATCGCCGTCGGTGGAAGCATTCATTTGGGGGCTACTGTCATTTGCGGCCTGTTGGTTGTTTTGGCTTTCTGGAGAAGCAGCTTCCTGTGAACCGCCAGCCGGCGCAGCAGCTGCGGCTTCGCTGGTTTCATTGTCAACATCATTGGTAGCTGCATCCCCCTCGCCTTCTCCTTCAACCGCGGTTTCATCCGCGGCCGCGTCTTCACCATCGGCTTCCTGGTCTGCAGTTCCGCTTTCTTCAGCACCAGTGTTGCTCTCCGAGTTGTTGTTGGTTGCGGCCGCCGGTGAAGATTCCGCCGTAGCTTCGGCTTCCCCGGAAGCACTGCGAAGGTCAGCCATCGAGTCACGCAGAGCGCTTTCAAACGCTGAACTGAATTGAGCCGCTGTCGCATCAAAAGGCAAGCCATCGTCCGTCCATCCAACAGGAGCGGCCGCATTACGTGACGGCGAAACAAGCGACAGAGGAGAACCAGAATGAGACCTGTTGGACCGAATAATGTTGCCATTGGAAGTCAAAACAAGGCAATTCCCAGATGCGAATGACGAGTTGTTCCATTCGCCGGGTCTTCGAGTGGTCATGAGGCCACGTCTTGTGCATCTGATCCCGTGAGGAAGAAGATCTGAAACAAGGGCATTGACAGGAGGGAGATCAATTCCGCACAGCAAAGGATGTAGTGAATGCTGTGTGCGGGCATGTGCAGCGGAAGCAGGGCCGCCAGGGAACAATTGCAAGTCTAGTTGTGAAATGTTCGGGTGGTTCTCATTCTCAGATTCAGCTTGAACTGGTGAAATCAAGTCATAATTGCGACTTCCGGCAGTCACAGATGGTCCTCCATAGACATACTCCATGGAGCTTGTTTCGATCCAACGACCACCACCGCTCAGTGCCGAGTATCCAGCCCCAGGTTGGTTTCTTTGGTGAACGTGAGGAAGGGTTCCCACGACCTCGTTCCTTGCCCGTGAGTTGCTGTTCGACTGCCGCCGTTCGACTCCACCGCCAAGTCTTGCGGCAATGGAGTCTGCAAACACACTATCAGCTCCTCCTTCGGGACCCCCGAGAGCACGCAGTGACCGTCCATTCGACATGATTCGAATACCAAGAGAACCTTCAATTTCTGCCAGTGCATCGCCATGAATTTCGCCAGTTCTCAAAAGCGTCCCAATCATCGCTTCGGCAGCATCGATGAAGCCACGGGTGCGTGCCGTGAGTGGACCACTGCTCGCAGAGAGTCCGTGGCGGCGACCACCTCCTGCGCCCATGAGCAATCCACCAAAACCGCTGTTTTCAATTCGTGTCCACCCTTCATCCAACCTGGCGTCATTGCGTTCCATTTCGTTGTCATCCCCGCCGTCGTCAAACTCCTGATTGTCCACTGGTAGTTCCTCTCGATAGTTGACATTCCAGTCTCCCTCCTCTACTTCTTCCATCTCTTCACTAGACGCGCCATCCGAATCATCGTCGTCATCATCAAGGATTGACCCATCTTCATCATCCTCGCCTTCTTCTCCCTCACTTTCGCTGTCGGAATTGTCGCCACTCGAACTTTCCGAGTCTGAGCTACTTGAGATTTCTTCATCGCCTTCCTCCACTTCCTCTTCCATGTCGACGTCATCGTCGTCCTCCGCGGCAACCTGGTCTCCCTCGTTGTCCTCGTCAAAGTGTTCTTCTCGGGGCGGCACTGGTGAAGCTGCGTCGTGATGGAAGGCTTCCTCAAGCATAGCTTCTTCATTTGCCATTCCT
Source organism: Seminavis robusta (assembly GCA_903772945.1). Taxonomy (NCBI): domain Eukaryota; phylum Bacillariophyta; class Bacillariophyceae; order Naviculales; family Naviculaceae; genus Seminavis; species Seminavis robusta. Next base: position 35,504 of record CAICTM010000179.1, read on the forward strand.
TCGTTTTGGCTTGCAGGAGATGTGGTGGCGTCGTTTGATTTCTTGGAGGTTTCACTTTCCTTTGATGATTTCGCCGATGTTTCCTTCTCAATTAGAGATTTTACGCCATCAGCGACGCTTCCCCGTGTCAACACTTCCAGCGGAAGAAGGAGCGAACTGCATGTGCTAGCGGCCATGGGATGATAGAGTCTTACTCGGAGGAGGGAGAACAAAAGAGCGTGGGCCATACCTAGCTCCAACATAAGCTTGATTACTTCAAAGCTCAACGACGAGTTTCCTTCAGGGGTTTTCCCGTTGCTGCGCGGAGCTGCCAGACCAATGCAGAGTTCTCCCCAAGCTTGAAGCGCGTGTAGTTCCCTCGCACTACCAGCTTTCGACATTGCGTTTGTTTGAGCTGGCGTAGGATTCGAAGGGGAATGTCCCAGGCGGCCACCGCTCAGAGCAAATGTCAGCTCTGAAACGACTCGTTTCCGCCCTTCTCCAGGACGTGCGACGAGAGCAACTAAAAGTCGAGCCGCTGTCTGGGACACTTTGTTCAGCCTGAAGGCGCGATTCTTCTTTGCTGTCATTGCCTCCGATTCCTCGCTTTCGTCCTCCTTGCTGCGCTCCCAGATCTGCTGGTCATTTTTTATACTCCACCGATCTTGAGGCAGAATGTTATGCAGGAGAAAACTCATAAAGGTCTTGGATGGGCTGGGACAGCCAGACAGGGCATGTGTCGTCGCCGCATCTGATCCTTTCCGGTCTTTGCCTCTGACCAGACGAAACTTTTGAACGGCCGATGCACACGCAGGGACAGCCAAAACCAGATCTGCGAGAATCTCAAGTAAACTGGCCGTCCACAAGAAGGATTTGTTATCAGGGAAGGGATCGGATTTGTCCGAGGTTGTGTCGCCGCTACAGGAGGCCATAATGTTGGAAATCAGCAGGGATATCACATGGTTCGCGGGTGTTCCATTCAGTGAATGATGGCTGTGGTTGTGGTGGTGATGATGTTGGTGGTTGGTTTGTCCACTGTGTTTGTCATCGTTCTTATCACTCTTTTCACGTTTGTGCTTCTTCGATGAATGCTTGCCCTTTGAAGATTGTCGTTGAGGTGGGGACTTGCTCTTGGCTCCATTGGATGATCCACGACGGTGGCGTGCTTGGCTGGATGACCTCCGACGGCCTGATGATTTGCCTGTCGGCGTAGGTCCAGCTGTCGGTGCTGGCCTCTTCAGCTTTATGACATCTGACATAGCCCGCTGGTTTTGGAGACGTTCCTCTGTTGACAACAAAGTCACAACCGTCTCTCCGCGAACTTCTTCGATTTTCAACGTCAGAATGAAAGCCTTCAGGAATGACACGGGATCACGACACAAAAGTGGCGTCACTGCCTGTGTAAAGGCACTGTGTGGTGCAGAAAGGTTGTCTCCGTCGCTTTCCTTCCGTTTCCCATGGAGCTTGGTGATCGTGGCACGAATCTCTGTTTCCATGGCAGCCTGGAGAGTCTGTTCGTCTTCTAGCAATCGCCGAAGAATCAGAGTCGCAAGACCGGAGTTGCCCGTGAAGGAGCACTTGTAGGGTAGGGAGAGTATCGTTTCAGCAGCACCCATTTGTACACACTGTGTAGAAAGCTTGGGAGAACGCAAGAGCCGCAAGAACAGAAGCATGACAGCATGGACGACGCCTGGAGGAGGGGCAGGATCGGCCTCGCCCGCTTCCCGGCCTTTTCGAAGCACATCTAGGCAAATGTCCAAACAAGGACGGACTTGCCCTGTAGGTATCAAGGGGAAATAAGCAGGGATTTTCGAGAAGAGCTCATTCGGCTTCGTGGCTGCCTCCTCTGCGCCATTCTCCCCAGAAGCGTTAGTCGTTGCATCTTTGGCCTCGGGTTTCTTCTCTTCTCCTGCCCCTGGTTTGTTGTCTTCCTTCTCTGGTTTCGTGTCTTCCTTCGAAGCGTTGGTGCCCTTGCCGACTGCAGCAAAGATTTTCTTTGCCATCTCGGCTAGTTCCGTTGACTGTCGGTCGCGATCTTCACAAAAAACCGAGAACTCAGATTTCGTCTCGTCTTCCTTGGATTCATCTTCGTCACTCTTTGTCGCAGCCACAATAGGCTGAGCCATAACATCTAGAATTAGTAGCGCCGATGCTAGCCATGACGGCCACTTGTGATCTTTCCCTTCACCGGACTCAGATTTCAACGAACCTTGTACACAAGAGACAATCATGTGCAGCAAGTCTTTCTTCAGCACCAACACTCGTGTCTTTGGAAGGGCCCGAGTAAACAACACTGTTGCGTGGCAAAGCGATGCAAAGCTAGCTTCGTGCTCACTCTTTACATAAAAGGCTTGTTCGGGAGTGTTGGTGATTTGCAGCTTGAGCTCCTTCAACACCTGAGACACAATACCATTGCATTCATCTGGATACCGCTGGCAAATATCCAACAGGAAGGAGCACAAGACGACTGCCAAAGCTTCGCCTTCGCCGTCTCCCTCGCCACTTCCTCTATCTGTGTTTGGCATCATTCCAAAGAGCCTCGCGGTTCCGCCGGAATCCGTGGCACCAGCCAACATACTGCAGGCGACCGTGGGGGCATCATTCATCCACAACTTGAGGAGTCGTTTGGCACAGGCGACACTGTCTTCCTCTCCTCCATCGTCTTCTTCCGCCTCCTTTTTCTCCTTGTCTTCCGCCTTGGGTTTTTCGTTGTCTCCGCTTTCTTCCGTGGAATTGTTGTTTGGTGTTTCACCACTTGGCTCCACATCCATTGCATCGGCAGAGTTGTCGTTGTTGCTGTTATCAGTTGCATTCACATTGGCATTACTGGAGCTGCTGGTACCGGCATTGTCTGAATTGGCTTGTGCAGTAGTATCAGTACCTCCTGCCTCCCCTTCGGGGACAGCAGCGTTAGCGTTACCTGCAGCAGATGGTGCTTCGGCGGCTGCTGCTGCGGCACGGTTTTGTCGTTCCTCTCGTAGGCGCCGACGTTCCTCCCGTTGCTGTCGTCGACGCTCGATTGTTGCTTGGCTGGGTGGCGGATGTGAAAGTGCATATTCCATTGCAATTTCCACTCGGTTGGTCCGTGAGTTCTCAAGAGCGTCAATGGCATGATCTCGAGAGAATCCCATTTCTTCCAGCCTGGCAATCGATTCATCGCTAGGTTCAAAAGCTTCTTCCGCTGCTGCAGCGGCTGCCGCTGCCATTTCGTTCTCTGCCTGCCTATTTTGAGCCGAACCCCGAAACAGCTCCCAGCCACTGGCCCGCTCCGATGCAGCTGCTGCCCGTGGAGCTCGCGATTGAGTCTTTCGCTTCTTTCCAGCGTCCTCAAGTCCAGTGATAATATCTCCTATCAAGCTGGCAAAAGGATGGACAATGTGTGGTGGTGCAAATTTGAGACGGGGGTCGACCCAGGACTTCCGCACAACTTCCGACAAAGTGAAGTGCATATCCTTCACAAAATCCTCGGGCGAAAACAAGGCTTCGTCGTTGTCAGATTGTTTGAATCCACTGGCATGAATAGTCTTGCCGACAAGCTTCGACAGGTCGCTCTTCTTGATGCGGCTCAGAACCGAAGATGCGGGAGATGAGGAAATCAACGACCCGGACATTAGACGACGCAGAAGTGATATTGCCGACGGCAAACTTGCTGCAACAGTTCGATCGAGTCGTTGAAAAGGATTGTTGTCATCGACAACCAGATGCTGGTGAGATCGCTTCTCAAAATCCTTGAGACTTTCTTCAAAGATGAAGCGTACAGAATCAAGCAGCGTTGTCTTGTCTGGCTCTGGTGGGTCCTCATCTGATTCCATCAAATAAATCAGTAATGGAACGTTAACCATTCGTCGCTCGCGTCTTTCTTCGAACAAACATGCGTGCAGGTGGCTGAGCATGCACCCAAGGTACATGGCAACTCCTCTTGAATTTACCGTGGTGGATTGGTTGCCTCGTTTCAAGCCGTCTTCGACATTCGACGACAGCATCTTCATCATTGCCATGGCGTGTGCTCCCGCGTCACCCTCTTTGAATGAGACATTGTTGGCTGGAACTGACCGTACACCTTGTACAACAGTCTTTGACAGAGCGTTGAAAAGCTCCGAATAGCTAGTTTGCAACCGTGCCATGACACTGGCACTCACCGTGCGCAGGTCGGGAATGGCTGCCTCGATTCTTTTTTTGTTGGACGAAGTGGTTGGTTGATCCGGGATTTCCATCTCGTCTCCATTTTCGCTTTGCCAGAACGAAATGACTTCCGCAACGGGTTCTCGGCCGTGTCCACGAGTCATCTCTGAAACCCACCCTCTTCGAGTGCGATAACGGAGGATCCCAGAGGAGTTTACACATCGATCGAATGCTTCAGCGATTTCGCCCATCTCCATGCTGCCAACACTTGCACAAGAATCGATTTCAATTCCGTCTCTCACAACAGCTCCTTCAGGGCAAACGATTCGCAGCCGATATCGCAACGAATCTCTTTTGTCGTTTGTCAGGTCATATCTCTCACGCTCACGTTTCTCAAAGTCCTCAGAGCTCCTGACTCTGCAAACTTCTAGCATTGCCGACTGGTGAAACACAGAGAGTTTTTTCACAATATCTTCAAATGAAGAGGAGGAGAGCTCTTTCTTCCACTCTCGTTCTGCTCGGCTCCAACCTGCCCCAGAGTCTTGCGTCCGTTGACATGCTGTCTTGACGGCGGTACCCAGCAGACTCGTCGACCACTGAACGTTGGACACAGCCCTAAGATATTTTGACAACGCCGTCAACAGCTCGTCCTTCTCGATCGACATTTGGTGGAGTGGCACACATGGTAGACCCTCCAAGACACTACTAGCATCGACACGAACAATATCGGCCATGTCTGATCCACCGGCGGTGAGTTGCCGAAGCGCGCTCTGTGATTCTTCCAATTCGTCCACGTGTAGTTTGACCGTTTCCACAGTCTTTCGGATGAGTTTCAACGGGTCGTATCTCATCGATATGCATTTGAAGGCAAGGCATAGAGATTCTTCGGCGGTTGAGTGATGGAGTGTGCTGACTGATGGACAGCTCAGACTACTAACATGCGAAAGAAATTGCTGCCCACTAGGCATCACCGATGGAAACAGATTCAGCAATGCATCGAGGCCGCCAGCTGCGACAAAGGGATCGCAATGCTCTTCGTTGTGAAGGATCTGCTCCAAAAGCTGTCCAAAATTGAGAACGTATTGCATCAGACACGATCGTTCGTTTTCTAGATCGGTCGCGGGCTTTCCCTCTAGATCTTTCGGGTTCATTGCCACCAGTTCTCGGGCCGTCAGATCGTTGGCGAGAGAAACAATTTTATTCAAGGCTTCCGCAATCGCCTTCAGAATCAGTGGCTTCAGAGATTGTACATGACGCATGACCTCATCCAAACCTGTGCCTACGATAGCTGTCATCTCGTTCAGCAGACACCGGCTTTTGGGCATCGCATAGCTAGGGTGATGGAACAAGCGTAGCATCGATGGAAACGGGTTGGCTTCTTTGACAGCCTTGGCTCCGTCTTCGGTGAGTGCAAGAGCAGAAATGACGTTTGGGAGTGCCATGATAAGTTCAGGAACAGGAGGCAAGATTGGCTCATATGTTTCCTCTCCGTTGTTCGCGACCTTCTTTCCTTGCAACATATCCAAAAATGACTTGGCAATGCCTGCTTTGTGGACGTGATGCACCACATGTGGATCGCTATTGAGTACATCCGACAATAAAGTCGCAATCAAAGAGGCAAGATGGCCTCCGTAGGACGTGACGTCATCCATGATGTCAATCAGAGCTTGGGTCAGCTCGGGTTTACGAAGCTGAGCACCCCCCGATGGCGTTGTTGCGGAGGAGGAAGTCGACTCCTGGTGGAAGACGACCGTTAAACAAGTGACAATGCTAAAGAGAAGAACTCTTTGGGATGAAAGGATTCTGTGCTTTTCAGGCTCCGTCTCTTCCATTTCAACGTCGACGGGTTCGGATGGTGGGTTCTCACCGTTGTCGCAGTCCATTTTCTCGGGTTCTGTTTCGGCTGCCTCTTTCTCACGTCGTGTATGTCCGACTTCCTTGGATAAACGTGATGTGAGCACTTCTACTCCGTGAAGGTCGTGAAAGGCAGCGAGAGCGTTGTTATGTGTGACGATGGCCCCCTCAAGAATTTGGATGGCTTGAGCCGTTATGAATCGGAGGAGTGACTTCACGCCCAGGAGTTGCTCATCTGAATAGGAGGCCGCATTGGGCAGAGCACCAGTAATAAAACTCTTCGAGTCTGTCGCTGCAGTTGTGAGGAGTGCAGGAATCAGACCGCAATCAGTCAAAGCGGATGTACCCGTAGGCGTCGAGACAATGGCAGACGTCAATGTCAGAATTGAATCAATAAACTCCAAGGCTCTTTCCAGCTGTTCGAGCCGCGGTGCCGCTGGCGCCTTTGTTGCTTCAACAAATGCAAGACCAATATCCAGAGTGTCGGTATTTTCTCCTCCAGTGGATTGATTCGATCCCGCTTGTTGTTGCTCCGTGCTATTGTTGTTGTCCGAGGAGGAGAATGAGGATCCAAGTGAAGCCAACGAATACCGAATCAATGTTGGCAAGAGACCCAAGTATTGCCCTTTCCCTACACCCAGTTCATTCAAGACACTGGTGTGCCGTGCCGATCCTGTCAATGCCCCACTGGCTCCGTCACGGCGTGCCACCAATGCAGTGAGCGCTTCTACTGCCAGCATGCGAATTTCATATGGCACAGTTGTAGAGCTGGCGAGCGACCCAAGAGCATCTTGCGAAACCGTCGCCACTCCATTGCTGGCGGCAGAAGACACATTGGCAGAAGACACGGTTGGCCGCAATAAATCCACCAATTCGACGCAAAGTTCTGGTTGGGCTTGGAAATAACCCGACATGATTTCTTGCGACGGATGAGCATGCAAAATAGCAATAAGCGCCCGCAGTCGACGTTCCACGGCGTTGACCCGAGCTTCATTGCTGTAAAAGGCTCTGGCCAATCGAATGTCGGCGAGAAGAGCGAACAATCGATCATCGCGAATTTTGTCCCGTCCACCAGCTTTTTCTAGACAAGTAAAGAAGAGTTCGGCTGTTGACTTTGTTGGCTTGGCTTGAGAACAAATTGGGCCCACCCTTCTCCGTTTCTTGCTGGCTTCGACTGTCGTTTCGCCATCTTCCTCCTCGGGGGTCATTTCGGCATCCGTGCTTTGTGCCGAATCTTCCACAATCTCATTTGCCGATAGATGAATTCTCACCAACTGGTAGTCCTCCGCCGCTTCTTCCATTTCCTCGTTGACATTGCTGGAGAATGAAAAATCCAATTCACCGGCTTTGGCTGGCAGTGCGCCTTGACCGTATTCGGAGTTGTCGGTTGTAACACATGTGAATAATCCCAATCCAGAGCCCCGTGTGCCCCAGCCTCTCGCCAATGCGATAAGACGGCGATGGGAAGCCGTCTTGGAATTGTGTAGGCCGGTTGTGTGCTGATTGACTTCAGGCGACTGTTGTTTGTGCAATGACGGAGGTGTGGCCAGGTTGCTGAGAGTTTCCAAGGCCAAAGCGGAAAGTGAATCATCTGCTGCGGCGAGTAGATCCGCCAGCTCCTCGACTGAGTTGAATACGGACTTGCTGGATGAATTTCGCAAGAGACAACACAAGAAACGAAGCAATTTTTTGATCGTCTCAATGACCTCAGGTGAAACTTTGGCCACATCCTCTAGCGATTCGGCAGGGCTAGAGACGAATTGATGCTGTGAATCGACACTTCCGCGGCCTCTCTTTCTCTTTACAGGCCCAATCAATAGAAGGGAAGGGTACTTCTGAATAAAGTAGGCAAGGCATGCATCGATAGCATTCAAACCCGCAATCCACTCGTGCAAATCCACCTGCAGCGAAATGAAAGAAAGAAGACCATGAGCTGTTATTGTTGAATTCGTCGTTCTCTGTTTGTTTACATGCTTACCTGTTCTTCAAAGTGCCATGATTGATACGGCTCGACAACCGCAACCAATTCGGCAACATCCAAAGGCGCCACTACATCGTCGGATGTTTGCGGCGGGTTTCGCTGTGGATGGGGCTGAAATCCATTGAGTGTTTCGATCAGCTTGCGAAGCCTTGGATCATCAATGATTTGAGGAGTGACCCCTACAGCGGTGGATAGGATAGGTGCCATGATCACTCAGCAAAATGACGCGTTCTCAGGATGTTCAGCAAATAGATACTCGAAAGATTCAATTCCTGTCAAGTCATCAATCAGCTCTCGCTAGCCAGTTAGTAGCTACTATCGATCCAAATTCCGGTCTTGTGCTTCTACCACGCTGTGCTGGCCTCTGTCTCTTTCGCTTCACTGCACTACTAGTACTTGCTGGTTTCACAGGACTGTTCTACTCTTCTTCGTTGCTCTCTTCTGATGGTTGGTGATGGCAAGCCAGAAGAAGGCACCGTGTTGCGATTTGTATTCGGATGTGGTCAGTCGCGACGGCCCACAAATATGTTCATGTCTGTTGAAGCCCGCCCTTTCGACAGCGTGCATGAGAGCGTGAAGATAGAACCCAGCTGAGCTGTAATTGAAATTAATGACTAAGACAATCACGTGTCCGCCAAGCCTGGACGGTGACAACTGGACTGGCAACGATCTTTTGGATCTTTCCAAGGCATCAGCCAACAAGCAGCAGTCTCCGGCACTAGCTATTAGCTAGCTTCTATCCGGATAGCCCTTTTAGAAGAGTATGGGACGATCCAATGCATACAAAAGAAAAACGTTTTATCATCATGCCCACAGACTCATGAAGGTTTCCTCTTGGATGTTTTCCATACTCTTATTTCTCCCACCCCATGCCGATTGCTTTTCTTTGCAAGGATCATCGCAAGTCAGTTTCACGCAGCGCCAACATGCTCGACTATGCTCCCTGAACAGTGGCGAGTCGGAAAATCCAATTGTGAATGGTCATGGCAACGCCCTCAAAGAACAATTTGAAGCTCTCAGGAAACAAAAGCCGTTCAAGTCCCTACCAGACGATTGCTGCCAACTGATTGCCCGTGGTAGCTTCACAGCAGTACCAACCTCCAATCAAGACGATATTGTCCCCATCAACTCCATGGTGCTACAAATCCAACAACAAGATGATAATAGTCTGGAAACAATAATTCTTGTGATTCTAGCCGAAGACGACAAGATTGACCTGCAAAAAGTCACGGACTTTTGGAATCAGAAACAAGCGACGACAGTCACAACGGTCAAATTTTCCCCCACCGACCAGCTAGAGTTCCTTGTTGGGTATGCTTCTGGTTCTGTACCACCCATTGGACACATGTCCTCCTCCAGCAATCCAATTGTGTTGCCCACGATTTTAGATGCCAGTTTGATCCAAAACACGGCCCGGCGAAAGTTATTGGGTGGAGGAGGTCACCCTGATTTTCAATCTTTGATCAGGTTATCCGCAATGGTGGGCATGGATCATGTCGAGGTTGGCAATATCATTACTTCATCCACGGAAAAGACTCAGCAGCAGGATGACAACAATATTATAGCAGCCAGCCTTCCTGCTCCTCGAATGATCTCTCTACCAGAATGGGGATCTTCCAAACGACCAAAACCTTTGTTTCCTGTAGAAACACCGGCTATGGATATCGCCCAAGAACTGCTCAAGGAGTGCAAGGATAAAGACCTTCCTCCGTCTGACACGACATGGGTAACCTTGGTGGCACAAATCGGTGGAGTCCGACAAATATCCAAACGCTTGGTATTTTGCGACTTGGAGCCACCTGGGTTTGATGAGACGACGACGGAAGAGAATGGCAACACCGCCAGAAAGGCATGGAAATCTGCCACCGATGGCCAAGACTTGTCCGTGCAGCTCATTGGCGGGGCTACTCTCTGTCAGGCAATCGGGGAAGTGCAGGGGCAGGCAGCCTTGAAGCGTCTTCAGCAAGGGCAGTTGCTTCTGATACAAGCAAAACTCAACGTCTACAGAAGCCGAGATTCTCTGCAGAGTTGGATAGCCAATCGAAAGTTGGATTTGGTGTTGGTGTCCTATCAAGTTTTGTATCAGTTTCCTGGTGCCTTGCCACCTCAACTAGCAGCTTCCGACACGGCTCCTCCAACATCCGCTGCCAAGCCAAAGAAGCCGTATTTGCAATGGCAAGATGTGTTTCCTGCCGACGTTGTGGAGCGAGGACCGCAAGTGTTTATTGAGTTAGTTGACGATGTGGAGTCGTTGGGAGCATTTTCAAGGAATGTGTCAAAACTGCTACATGCATTGGAAACATCCGACCACTACTCATCAGGCATTCCATCTCCAACAGACGGACATTCTCCTACAAACGGAACTACCTCCAACTACGCCTTCGCTGGAATAGACTGCGAATGGAAGCCAGGTTTCTACATGGACAATCCACGCGAACCCCAACCGGTCTTACTGATGCAAATCAGCATTGAGGAAAAGGTCTACATACTGGACTTCCAGTCACTCGCTCGTCCTTTGTTGGACATGCATGAGGCCACGACGGAGACAGAGACAGCCTTGAATGATGCATTACAAAAATTATTCCAGTCAAAGCTCCTTTTCAAGGTGGGCTTTCAACTTGTACAGGATCTGCAACGGCTTTCTATAAGCTATCCCAATTTGCCAGCGTTGCAAGAAGTTTGCAGCGTATTAGAGGCTTCAGCGCTGGCCATCAAAGTCATGCGATCCAGACGGCAGAAAAATGCCTTGCACATTACCTCTTCCTTGAGTCGTTTGACAGAACACTTTCTGGAAAAGTCTGTGAACAAGGCCCAACAAGTGAGCGACTGGAGTCAACGCCCCCTAACAGCGCAGCAGCTTGAATATGCTGCTCTTGATGCAGCAGTCACTCAAGCACTCCTAAAGCAATTCTTCCAAGAAATGGAGGTCTCCGTGTTTTTGCCTGGCCCAGAAGTTGGGAGGTGGAAAGGTGATGCTACTTATTCCAAGCTGTTGACATCGTGGAGGTTCCTCTTCCTTCAACCTGACACGGATGACACAGTCATGAAGAAATTGAAGGCCAAGTCGGTACTCAGCAATCAACCTCTTCTTATCGTTTCACAGACATGGAGCACAGCGGACGATCCGCCGAAGCTACCGAGCGTTCCAGAGGAGGATGCTGAAGGACCCTATACCGACGTCTTCGGCATTGTGCGAGTGCCGTCTGCTAGCCTTCGGATAAGACCAAATTCGACTCTTGAATTGCAACAGTCATTCTTGTCGTCTCTGGTGGGGAAACGGACTGGAAGATCGAAGGAAAAGTGTTTGACCAGTCTACTGGAAGCGGCAATCGCGGAGGATTCCGAGATCCTACCAGAGGGATCCCGACTTCAGTATCCTCCAAGGTCGGGTTTTGTTGAATTTAAAGATGGACTGGCTCTTTTCGTGAACATGCCGGCAAGTGCCAGCCGTGATAGTGCCTACCAGCCTCGATCTTACCCCAACGAGTTTCTCGAGGAAGGCAGAGTCTTGACATGGTATTTGCATGACCACGAGTGGGTTGGAGGGAAATCACCTCTCGCTTTGAAAATTCTTGACCCGAACTCCGTGATCGTTGTCTTTGTCCGAGTATCGAACAAGCACTTTCTTTGCTGTGGTCCTTGCCGCGTCAAAGTGCCCGAGACCAGGACAAGCATTGTATCCAAAGAAAAGCAAGAGAGCTGGTACCTGGTGCAACTGAACTTGCATCTGTTGGAATGGGGGAGCCTGACAAAATCCAGTGACTTCGTGTCGTTGATATCTTGATTCAGCCATCTTGTCTGGGTCGAGGGATGCGGGCTCAGATCTAGGATTCATGCGCGTCAAATTCGGTATCCATAAGGACGTCTAATTGCCTTTCACCGTCGTCCATTCCTCGCAAATACCAGTCTTCCAGGGCTTCGCTGGAGGTCATTCCAGAGGCTGGAACCAGTGACTGAATGTTGGAAACGGATGGTTCGATGGCAATTCCATCCCTGGTTGTGAAGAACCTGCTCCACATAGAGGGTGCGCCTTTGTGCGGGCAGATAAGGGTAGATAGATATTCCTTTGTGGTCTCTGTCAGTGTCACGGCAATGGGGGTGACAAGGATACGATGAGATTGCTCCTGATCGTGCAGCCTCGCTGGCGGGAAAACACCCGAAACACCACCGTCGACGTATAAGGTACCGTCAATCTCGATGCCTTCTCCTTCGTATGTCATGGGATTCTTTGCAAACAAATCTAACGGATGAAAGGACGCAGGAATTTGACATGAGGCCCGAATGACATCAAAGAGCCGTTCTTGGTCAGGATATGGAGCTGTGAATGGGAATAACTGTGGCGAGCCGTCGGAGCTCCTGGTGGCGCAAACAAGCAAATTTGGGCCATCCTTTACTCTAGACCTGTCTTTCTCCTCCTCCATCAGTGCTCGAAAGTGCTCGAAAGCTTTGCCTCGTTCTTTCAAGAAGCGGTCGCTGTATTCATCTAAGCGGTGGGGTATTTGCGTTACAATCGCTGCCGCAATGGCCCCGGACGATGAACCAGAAACACTTTTGATTCTGTTGCAGAAATCTTGGTGGTTAAGCAAAGACTTTGAGACGCCGAGATGATACGCAATAAGATGTCCAGCACCACTGAAGGACACTGTAAGGCGTGGTTTCTTCATCTGCTGTGATGATCGCTCAACTTCGAGTTGTTGTGAATGCTGGAGAGGTTGCCTTTGCCGTCCAACGTCATTGTTACTCATCAAACCAGCAAAGCTAGATAGACCCCGTCCCAAGCAGAGTCAATCGAGTCTTTGGCTTTGGTTCTCGAGGCAGTCCGCATTACATGTACTGTAGTTTATCAAACTGCTGGCTTTCACTGACGATCCTTTTGTGACACCCCCCAAGAAACTTCAACGACCTGTAGCCTCCACATTTGCCAAGTGGCACGAAGGATTGAAAGATGATCATGGATCATTCTTTTAGATGGAAACAAGTGCAAAGATGATGGTACAAGGCTCTCGTTCTGCCATTGTGGTGGTTGCTCTTTTTGCAGCATGTTCTGCATTTACTCCTGCCACCAACAACTACATCCACCAGAAATTTGTGAAACAGTCAACATGTTGCCAAATGAAACACTCCCAACATGACGAACCTGAAGGCAACCTTGGTAGACAGCTGGCAGCTGTCGCATTAGGTTTGACTATTACAGCCTCAAGCATGTTCGGAGGAGTGGCTTTTGCAGAAGAAGCCAAGACCTATGATGGGTTTGCTGACTATGCCAAGGAGAACCAAATGGCCCAATCCGATGTGGGTTGCTTTGTCAACAAGTGTGGCGATCAAACTAAGGAACTCTTCTCCAATCCTAGAGGAATCAAAGGTGTCACATGCTTGGGTAGATGCAAGGGTGAACAGAGCTGTGCCACTCGATGCTTTGCCGAATTCGGCTCTGACACATTGAACAATTGGCTATCCTGCACCATTGAAGATAATGACTGCGTTAAGGTGCCCAAGGATGTTGACAACTCTGCTGAAAATGTGGGATACTCTACTGCTGTTCGAAACTTTGATCCAAAAACCTTGACTGGAAAGTGGTGGAAGACTGATGGATTGAATCCCAACTACGATTTGTTTGATTGCCAGACGAACGTGTTCAAACCAAGCGGCGATGAAGCTCGTGAATTAGATATGGATATCTTTTTCCGTCTTTCAAGACCCAAGGAAGCTGGAGGTGGATTCTGGGAAAATGCTTTGACTGAACACATGGTAGTGGACAGTTTAAAGGCAGAAAGAACCATGCACACCGAGGGCAAAATGTATGGACTCACATTTGATGAAAACTGGTTCATTATTGGTGAATCAGATGGAAAGGGTGACATCCCCGCATTCAAACTTGTTGCTTACAAGGGACACACTTTGCAAGGGAACTATGAAGGGTCTTTTGTGTATTCAAAAGAACCAGTCCTGCCAGAAGCAGCCAAACCAGCAGTTCGAGCCGCTGCTGCCAAGGCTGGTTTGGACTTTGACCAGTACCAGCGAATTGACAACACCTGGTAAGCCCAAAGTTGGATGCGGTTCACTCATGACAGTGTTGAAATGGGCACTCATTCTTCTTTCTTATTTGTTTTCTGTCCAATTGATTAGCCCACCTGGAGAGCCACTCAATGATGCTGGAGCTGGAACAGGCACTTCTACAACTGACTGGATAGATCTGGTTGTAGGTGAAGGTGGTGTGATCGACTGGATATCTCCTGGTTGGAGAGGTGAATACAATAAGTAGACAATCTAACATGCTGTAATCGTCGCTAGCTACCTAAAAATGCTGGTTTGTGGGTGCTAAACTAGTCATACAAGAACGTTATTGGCTCGCAAAATAAATCGAGCGAGAAAGCATTTAGGTGTGACCAGTCGTCCGAGACGCATCTCGGCCACTTCTGTTTCGCCTTGGTGCGCTTCTTCCTTCCTCCTCTTCTTTCGGCTTTCGCCTCCGTTCTCCTCCACTCGTTCTGGTTCCTTTTTTCTCGCCTTCACGGCGTTGCTTTCTTTCTGTTGAATCGGGGTTGGAAACGTTCATTTCGTTGAATGAATCATTGAGGCCCTCGCCACCGCTTGTCGAATTTTCCCCTGTGTTTCCAGACTTTCTCCGAGGTTTGCGTGCCCGGTGTTTGGAAGAATCTTTGTCTTTACCTGAAGCGGACCTCCGGGGCGGCGACCGATCTTTGTCCTCAAACTTTCCAAAGGCTCCTTCCGATTTGCTTCTATCGGCGGTGGCCGCTTCCCCCCATGCGGCGTCAAAATCAGCAAAGGCATTGTTCGCGCTGGGAGTATTGTTGTCAGCATTATCAAATGCACCAAATATGTCATTGCCGTCAGCGCCCGGCTGGTCGCTAGGCTCACCTGCAGGATCAACCCACGCATGTAAGAAAGAACATTCGATACCACACATATTCGGTGACGATGAAATATAGTCAACGTCGTCGCACTCACTCGATACAGAGGCAAACGGGTTGGCTGAGGTTGAGAAGGCCATGTCTTGATTGACAGGTGCCCCATTGTCGTTGTCGAACTGATCATGGAAAGAAGTGAAATCTAGATCGGCTGCCGTCGCTGTCGAGGGCTGCGTTTCGGTAGCAGCGCCACCCGCCGCCTGCCTTCGCCTTGCAGCTGCCGAATTTGGATTGAGTTTCTTGACCTGTGAAATCGATTCGAAAGAATCTTAGTGATGGATGTACCGTTTTCTTTGGCAAACGGAACAGCGACCTACCTCTTTCTTATCACTTGGACCGAGACCGAGGCCATCGTCATAGATACCCTGACCATCGGTTCGGAAGGTACCAACTCTTTCACCTTTGCCCTTTTTATCCTTTGTCTTGGAAGCACGGCCCGGGTCCTTTGTCACAGTGGCGCTTTCGGTAGGGGCACCTGCTCCTCGCTCTGCTCTACTGGACTTCCTAGTTTCGTCGTCTCCTTTTTCATCCTTTTTGGCCTTGCTTGGCTTTTTCCGTGGGGGCAACGGCCGTCCCGAGTAGACTGCAGACAAACACAATATTACTTCGGTCATATCCGAGCGTGCTTTGGCATCAACGGTGAGCATTCGATCCAACAATTCCACCAATCCATCACCGTAGGGGTTGTCGTCGGGGATTTTGTATTTTCGTGATAGAATAGCCAAGTTGGATCCTTCTTCAAAGCAATTTTGCAGAAACGCCAGCGAATAGAGACAGCATCCCAAAGCCCAAACGTCGGTCCTGTTTTAGAAGAAGCGAGAACAAGTTGGAGAATGAGAAATTTCAGCGTCAAAACGACACAGACAATTGCAATAATATTCCAACTAGGCAGAAACCTACGCTTGCGTCAATCGTTTCGCCGAGTATAAATCGACCATTTCCGGGGCTCGGAACATTTGTGTTGTTGTCTTTTCAATAACTTCTTCTGCCTCCGCCCGTGCTTTTTGCGTTCTCAAGTCGACATGCCCAAATACGGCTGATCCAAAATCACATAGTTTGTATGCCCCATTTTTGACAAGAAAATTGACAGGTTTTAAATCGCGGTGGACAATGGGTGGTCGTTGTGCATGCAGGTACGACACAGCATTGCAGATTTGTCCAAAGGCAATAATGAGTGTGCTCAAGTCGAATCGTTTCCCTGCGGCAGCCAGCTTATTGCATACATCCAGAGCATGTCCTCCTTCGCAGTATTCCATGAGGATAACGTGTTGTGGTTTGGAATTGTTGGTCTCTTTGCTGAGGAATCCACCACCTCCTCCCCCACCCACTTGTCGATAGCAAGTGTCAAACATTTTGATGATGGATGGATGGCTTAATCTCGACAGTAATTTGGCTTCCTTTTCGGCAATATCACGTTGCGATCTCGAATGAATCGAAGTGACTTTGAGGACCATGAGTGGTTTCTCGGGTTGTACCCCACCAGATGCCGAACCAGCACGACGCTGTTGGCCCTTGGCACCGGCAGCGTTGTTGCTGCTCTCGCCATGGGCTGAACTGTGTAGGGATTGACCCAGGGCCGTATCTGATAGCTCCTTTACTAAATAGACATAGGAGAATCCACCTGCATTTTTTGGCGCATTTGCAAGGTTTTAGTAACACAAAGGAAGAGAAGCTTGGCCAAATATATACAGTTGGTCCAGTAGTATAGAGCCATGGTTCTTTCTTCTACAACGGACGTACCTTCACCCAGCAGCCGTGTTACAGCCACAGATCGGCTATTGACTACAATCTTTTCTCCCACAAGGGCGGTTCCTAATCCTCCGTCAGCGGCTGGCATGATGATATCTGGTGGTGTGGGTCCAACAATCAAGGATCATAAAGCTCCCAATCGAAACTTGATTCTGGATGATTGCAATTTAACCAATTGGCTCCTCCAAAATTACTTTGCCCAAGAACTCTTCAGAGAACAAGTCGACGAGACTGTGCGGTTGGATTGGTCTGTGGAGAGATAGAGAGATTCCTCCAGAGCGAATGCCCCCTGGTCTGGTGATCAGATGGCACTGGTTCTTCTAGCTACAGTACCGGTAGCTTAGTTTGTTGGAGGCGATTCTATCAGGGCTCCAGAATGACAATGACAGCAATGCTGACTATTGAATGGATGAATGGCCGGACAGCAAACAAGGCCCTGTCCTCTCCAACCAAAGACGCCTCTCCGTCCAATTTCAATGTGTTGTTGTTGTTGGCGGTCGGTGATCTGGCCATGGTCAACCTGCGGGGGGCAACATGGCAGGGAATCACGGATTGAACAGGACTGACTCGACTTTCAAGGTCTGAAAGTGACCCCCCGCTTCGCCTCAGACAGATAGACCCAACACCTCATTTTTCTAAGAGTGCTGTTGCCAAGCAATCCAAGCAACCAATCTACAGACTGTACACAGAGCCCAAAGCTTTACTACTATATACGGTATGCCTTTTAGTTGGTGCTTAGTTTTAGGTAGATAGTGAAGATTGGTGGTGGTAGCTGGCTGTGAGGAGATTGGCAGGTTGAATCAATCAATCATTCAAGTTTTCACCAACCCGTTGATTGCCATCCTTCCGTCTTCTATTTGTTTTCCACGCGTTTATCACCAAAGTCAATTCCACCGCGTTTGATTATTTCGACAGAATATCCATCAGGGTCGTACGCAAATGCAAGGCCTTTCATGGAACCACCATCCGGTTCCTGGTTTGTGTGAGAAAAGAAGAAGCATTCAGTTCGTTTGCCAAGACGAGGCTCTCCCCATATATCGTATGTTTCGTTGCTGCCCGCAACCAACATCGTCGACCAAGCAAGCAACCAGCACCAAAACTCACCTTGCGAAAGCCATACCCCATTTTTCGAATCTCATCACATGCCGCATAGACATCATCCACCAGGAATCCAATGTGTCCAAATCCTTGTCGTCCTTCTTCATTGCCGTTGTAGTGCTTGAAATCATTGTCTTTTTCGGTGCCATGGTTATGGGTCAATTCCAGCACTGGATTAAAGTGTTGCTTGTAAAAGAGACTCTCGTCCATATTGGAGGATCCCAAAAAGTACAGACTAAAGTCACTAAAGTCCCGCTGGACCAAGACTTTCATGCCCAGCTTCTTGTAGAATTCAACGCTCTTTTGGGGATCCTTGACACGGAGCATGGTCTGTGAAAAGTTGCATTCGTTGGGAATGTTGGAGTCGTCTCCTCGTTTGACAAGTTCTACCCTGCAAAGCGCTACTGTGAGGGTCCATCATAACGATACCTGGCGTGACAAGTTCATTTACTCACTCACCAGTACATATCCGGGTCGTACACAAAGGCTAGACCTTTCATTCTTCCTTCATCCGGTTTCTTTTTGAAGCTGCATCCGGCTTTTTCCAGTTTCTCGGACAACGCATAGACATCTTCCGTGCTGAGAAGAACCAAGTCAACGTGAACATTGATGAGACCACTGCGACAATGCAATCAAGAATCACGTCAACTTCACTACATGTACTTACTTTACAGCAATGTGACCAAATCCATCTGCAAATAGAAAGAAAAGAGCAATGCAAAAAGCAAAAGTTAGTCTGCAAGATTGCTCGATTTGGGTTGTACCACATTTCTTTCGTCACCATTCCTCACCTTTTTCTTTGTTCCCAGCATGATATCCTGCAAAGGAATCATCCGATTCGGTTCCATGATTGTGGGTCAATTCCAAGGCCACGCCTTCCATGGTCCAGAGATAATCATGCGCTTCCTGGGTTCCTGGAGTCAGCGTGTATTTCTCTCCTTCCTTGAGGGTGGTCAAAAAGTACAAAGAAAACTTGTACTGGGGAAAATCAAATTTGTCAATCAGCGTAAATCCAAGAAGGTCCGTGTAGAATGGGATGGACTTGGCGGGATCCTTGATGCGCAGCATGGTTTGCTGCCAAGTAGGTCGACCCGGAATCACATCGGCAGCAGACATGGTGAGGCGACAACGGAGATTCTTTTGGGTGGAACTAGTAATAGTGGGGATGGATGGGCGTAGCAGCGGCGAGTGGTGGATTCCAGTAGTGATGGTCCTCGCAAAGGTCGAATTGGAACGAAGCGTGGCAATGTGGCGGTGATACTTTGGAAAGACCAGCAAACGACAGCGTGAGAACAATAGGAGCGCCATGGTCGAAGAAGATCCAAAGATCTCACTTATATACATGTACTTTGTCAGCTGAATGGATAAGCACGACAGAGGTGAGTCACGGATTCCCTCACGAAAAGGCTGAAAGCTTCGTTTTTAAAAAGCCAAAAGCGAGAAACGGAACAAGAATTGCAGCAACCGGCGCATGTACAGCACTGTAACGTTTGCATCTAATCAGCTTCTGAAGGCAAGCATTGTCCCCACCACGATGTGCTTTACGCAAGAATTGAGTGATGCTCTGACTGTGGCAGCCTTTTGCTACTGCCTGGTATGAATGGCGGTGAGATTGGATCCATTGGGATTAGATGTGTCCAACAGGATAGATGAAGACATGTTTACACTGGAGTCAACTGTTTGGACCGAGATTAGTATAACATCAAAATGGTGCCTTAAAGCATAGGTTTATGATAGTTCCAGCTAAAGTAGATATAGTTTTATCGTAGTAGCTACAAGTGATTCAACAAGAAAGGCATCAAAAACACCAACACTAGATAGCAGTGTAGATTGTGCCTGGCTGGTTGGCTGGCTGCATTATCTACTTTTGTATTCACCTCTCCAACCAGGAGATATCCAGTCAATCACCCCACCTTCACCCACCACCAGATCTACCCAGTCTGTTGTAGAAGTGCCTGTTCCAGCTCCAGCATCATTGAGTGGCTGTCCAGGTGGGCTAATCATGTTTGAAGAGAAAGACAGAAAGGAATGAAAAAGAGATTGAGTGACTTCTCCATCTTTGCCATGAATGAACCACATCTAACTTTGGGCTTACCATGTGTTGTCAATGGGCTGATACTGGTCAAAATCCAAACCAGCCTTGACAGCAGCGGCTCGCACTGCTGGTATGGCTTTTTCTGGCAGGACTGGTTCTTTTGAATACACAAAAGACCCTTCATAGTTCCCTTGAAGGTTATGCCCCTTGTAAGCAACAAGTTTGAATGGAGGGATATCACCCTTTCCATCTGATTCACCAATGATGAACCAGTTTTCGTAAAAATGTCAGCCCAAACATTTTGCCCTCTGTGTGCATGGTTCTTTCTGCCTTTGCACTATCCACTACCATGTGTTCAGTCAAGACGTTTTCCCAGAATCCACCACCAGATTCCACGGGTCTTGGTACACGGAAGAAGATATCCATATCTAGCTCACTAGATTCCTTATTGGTTGCCTTGAACACATTTGTTTGGCAGTCAAACAAATCATTTTCAGGATTCAATCCATGAGTCTTCCACCATGTACCAGGAAGAGTCTTTGGATCAAAAGTTCGAATGGCAGTAGAGTATCCCACATCTTCAGCAGAGTTGTCGACATCCTTGGGCACCTTAACACATTCATTCTCTTCAATGGTGCAGGATAGCCAATTGTTCAATTCATCAGAGCCAAATTCGGCAAAGCATCGAGTACAACATCTCTGTTCACCCTTGCATCTACCCAAGCATGTGACTCCTTTGATTCCTCTAGGATTGGAAAATAGGCCCTTAGTTTGGTCACCACACTTGTTGACAAAGCAACCCACATCGGATTGGGCCATTTGGTTCTCCTTGGCATAGTCAGCAAACCCATCATAGGTCTTGGCTTCTTCCGCAAAAGCCACTGCTCCGAACATGTTTGAGGCTGTAATAGTCAAACCTAGTGCCACAGCTGCTAGCTGTCTACCAAGGTTGTGTTGAGATTCATCCTGTAGAGAATTTTTCATTTGGCAACATGTTGATGGCTCCGCAAACTTGTGATAGTTGTTGGTGGCAGGTGTAAATGCAGAACACTCTGCAAAAAGAGCAACAAGCACAATGGCAGTACCGGCACAAGATCCTTGTACCATGATACTGAAACCTCTTGTCAACTAGAACCTTCACTGCTCTTGCCAACTTCTCATCTATTCACACAGAAAAGATATGAACACACATGTCCCATTGTTTTCGCAGCACGATGCCACTTGGCAGTTGGCATGTTGGCGTCAATGACGGCAATGTGTAAGCCAGTAGTCGGATTAGATATGTCGGTTCAGGGGTGTGCTTGTTCAATGGGAACTTGCGGGCTGTGCGTTTATTTCGCTAGCTTGACTGATCCACGGGAGAAGATATCCACAGAGGGGAAAACAAAGCGGAGAGTAGAAGATAGCCAGCTGCATGCATGGATATTCCTGGACTTTCTTCATACCGGTATGTCTCTAGGAAGAACCGAAAACAGACCTGTCTTTCCATGGAAAGGTATTTTATAAGGACCAGTCAACCTGTTTGTTCACCAGTAGTTCTCTCATATTATGTATATTACTTTTCCAATGCAGTCTGCTACTGGTAATTTATTTCTTTTATTAACTGCCACCACCCACATAGGCTTCGTCCAAAGGACCGGAAACTGCCGCCGTCAATTTGGCCCCGTCGTCGGGACCATACAACGCCGAGTACACAGGGAGCAAGGCTCCATAACAGTTTTGCTTGTACTTGGTATCGTATACATATTGTGTATTGACGGGTGCTCCCGGTCGGTGTTGAAAGGCCCCGTCCAATGCCCACGTCAACCAATAGTTGGCGGCCTGTTCTCGTGCGGCCGCGACGGCAGCAACATTGGCATCGGTCGCTGGCATGGTCAATGCGAGAACCAACGGTCCTTTGGTCAGCATATCCAGTTCATTATTCTGATTGGACATATCTTCCACAGCACCTTGGAAAGATGCCTTGGTCGATTCCAAAAATGCCTGTACTTCGTCCGTTCCAAAATTGTTAAAGAATTCCATGCGATTGCCGGAATATTCAAAGGCTTGCCGTCCCAATTCTTCCGGACCGGGATAGTTTCCTTGGGCATCTTTCATTTCGTAGGCTCCATACGCTCGTGGTCGAAAGTCCAAGACGAATTGCATTGCGTCGCCCCCCACCAGACAGCATCGCGAGAGCAAATGTGGGACATTGGTGAGAGGACCATTGAAAATGGTCAAGGAGGATTCCTTGTTCGCGACGGTGAGGGATGCCAACCATGCGACGTTGGAATTTCCCACGGCATCTCGTCCATCCAGAGCGGCCGCAGATCCGGCAATGGTTTCTCCAGTAAAGGAAAGATCCGGTTTGGCTACCAAGTCGGGAATGGCCGCGGCAATGGCGTCGACAGTGGCCTTTTGAGATGCCTCCAGAGTGGCAATGGGATCACCAGCAGATGCAGCAGAAGTAGATGCTTGCATGGCTGGTTGCGCAGGAGCTGGAGCTGGTGCCGTGGCGGGTGCCGTATTGCCTCCGACGGCAATGGGTTGACCTGCCGCCAAAGCCCTCATTTGGGCATCATAGGCGTCCATGCCATTCTTCAACACGGTCTCATGGTGACGCGCAGCAGGAGGAACCAAAAAGGCAGTGCTGTATGAAACAGCCGAAAGGGCCAGCAGAACCAGAGACAATTTCATCATCATGGTCCACACAACACAATTGTACAAGGACAGTTGAGTGATGAATGAGATAGATGTGGTGACAACATCAAGCTCACTCGAAAGAAGCAAAAAGAGAGGTGCGTTCGAACGTTTGCCGCCAACACGTACCCCCCTTTTGAGTGACGAGTAAGGAGTCCAATGTTGTACACGAGAATCTGGGACTGCTCTTTGCTTCTCTCGCGCTGCGGATCAGAATGACCTTTCTCGCAACAGTCACGAAAGATCGAACCACCGTTGATCTTGAAAACCCAACTTTGAAAGGACCATCCGACCACCAAAGCCCAAGGAAAGAGGCTTCCAGATCATAGTTGTACTTTCTCTCTTGTCCATTGATCATCTTACGTCTCTTGCTATACCCATTGCTTTGTGCTCTCCAGCCATGCTATTCTCCCCCCTGAAACCACGGCAAGGGAAAAAGCTGCAACCCAACAAGCGCCAACAACGAGCCAAACTGAGCAATATCATATTCATCTTGTTTTCGGTACTGGGAGTTATCATCTTCTGGGTCGGGTTCCAAGTTGCCCCGCAACGACTATCACTCGCCCTGAGTCGACGAGTGCCACGAGCCAAGAGTTCTCTGCCGCTCTTTGTCAAACCACCTCCCCATTCGCTGCTCAGTCATGCCACAGTACCTCAAGTGGATGCCTATATTAATGGCACTAGTACAAGTAATACGGCACAATCTACCTGGTTGGGATCGATGAAGTACCTAGAATCGCCCAGTTGCAAACAATACGCGTCTTGCGAAATTCATTTTCCATTTTTGGACATTGAAGAAGAAGGAGCCGATTGGGCCGAAGAACGGATACGCAACCATATCGACAAAAGGACTGACTATGCCGTCTTGACACGCAAGGGATTCAAAGCTCTCGTTACCAATGTCAAATCCAATCAAGATCGAGCCTTTGTCATTGCACCCCTCGAAGCCGTAGAAGAATCGGCATTGCCGGTTGGGCCGGACGATTTCCTCATGGGACTCTTTGATGGACACGGACCCGTCGGGCACGGAACGGCCCATTTTGCTGCCATGGAATTGCCAGCCCTCATTTTGCGCAATATGCAACGACGGAAAAAATTCATACCGGCCCGCCATGTTACAGAGGGCGTCCAATCCGCACTCAAAGATTCCTTTGTCAGTCTCGATGAGAACATTCCCTTTTTGGAAACATCGGGGAGTACCGGGATAATCATTTTGAGACTAGGAACCCACTTGTTCTTTGCCAGTACGGGAGATAGTCAAGCGTTTTTGATCAAGGCTGACACGGCACGACAAGGCCCGGATGCTGTCACCATTGTACAATCCACAATACCGCATAAACCCGATCAAGTCATGGAAACGGCACGGATCCGATCGGCCGGTGGAAGTGTCATTCCCAAAACCAATATGGATACTTCCAGTCGCGTCATTATTCCAGTAGGAGAAGATGGTACCACTCTGGCACTGGCCATGTCACGGTCTCTGGGCGACCCGGAAGGCAAAAATGCCAATGTCATTATCCCGGATCCCAATGTGGATTTTATTGATCTGGCCAAATTGGAGCAACCACAACAACAAACGGATGCGCCCTCTCAACCACGGTACTTTGTCGTTGTGGCCAGTGATGGATTGCTCGACAAAATTTCGCCGTTGAAAGTAGCGCAGCGAATGGCGCAAAGTTTCTACCATGAAACACCACCCAATCCATTAATGGCCGCCAACGAGC
This sequence comes from Seminavis robusta, assembly GCA_903772945.1. NCBI lineage: Eukaryota > Bacillariophyta > Bacillariophyceae > Naviculales > Naviculaceae > Seminavis > Seminavis robusta. The sequence goes on from CAICTM010000179.1 coordinate 59,654, forward strand.
TCATTCAAAGTGCCTCGCAAATGTGGTTCTCTGGGGGAGACATGATGAGATATCGAGATGATATCAGCATTGCTGTCAAGATGATTGATCTGTAATAACAGATGGAAAGAAACAAAAACAAAAGCACGCCGTACACCTTGCAGGATGGAACGTACTGCGCGAAGATGGCAATCATCCAGTCTGGGGACAGTCAGACACCAGAAGGAAGCTGTATTTGCTTCTACAAGCATGGGGCTCCCTCTGAACTATCGTCTATAACAGTTTGTCTACGTGTACGGTGCAGTGTCGAGACGACGACATTGCACGGTAGAAGAACCCCCCTACCGGCGAACAACACCGCTGGTGAACGATGATTATTCTAGAAAAACCTAACTAGATAGAGTCGTTGAAGCGTGAGAATGCAATGGATGCTTAGATACATGTACGAGAGAAAGTCTTGATTGTGTTTTTATTCGTTGTGTGTTATTTTATAAATGGATAGTCGATGGTTTATTGCATTCTGCTAGTGAAATTTGTTGGTGATTGCATGTGCTTATTAATATCTGAGTCACCACTGTAGTGTTGACGACATTCACTGGACTGTTGCTGTCTTTGCCTTGGAGCAAGCCACAGTTTGATGAATCTTCTCTTTGGATTGTTGATGGTATCGTCGTCGTGCGGCTTCCCGTCCCTTGTATTCCCCGGCATTGGCAACGGTCTCGACGTGCTTTTGGAGATTGGATCGATAAAACAGGGCCGCCTTGGTTTGGTATCGTCGATCCATCATGCCGGACATTCCATGTCGATCAAAAAAGGACGTCAACTGTTCGTTGCCACCTTCCAACATGGCCATGATTTGAGAATGAGACCAGGCATCCATATCAATCGATCGGACCCGTGATATTTGGACGCCAAAGGATCGGTGACGTCCACTGCAACGGACGCAAAGTAGAATGCCATAACTGACACTGGCCCATTCCGGACGAGCCGCGCCACAATCGGCACAATACGAGTTTCCGGGCAAGTTGTAGAGCATGCTACGGCAGGCCATGGGAAAGGCAACGCCATCGGCTACGGTACGATGCGAGCCACAACGAATGGCTTCGAGTTCATTGGACACATTGCGAATCATGGGAACAGAAGTTTGTTGTTGTTGCTGCTGCTGATGTTCTGTTGTAGTAGTGTGAACGGCGAGCAATTGACTGTTGTTGTGGGTAGCAATCATGGTGTTATGGAATGAATGAATGAATGAATGAATGAATGAATGAATGAATGAATGAATGAATGAATGAATGAATGAACGTGAATTCGTCGAGTACTATGATTGAGTTCAGTCTTTTGGAGACAGAAAAAATGAGCTCTGAATGAGGGCGTTCACTGATGGATGTGCGATGTGTCATGGATGGATTCCGACTACAGCGATGTGCCATGGATGGATTCCGACAACTGTGCCGTACCTGCCTCCAACACGCTGGAGGCCAGGAAGATGGTCCTGACAGGGCGGGGCCATGGGGTCCATTTGAATCAAAGCAAAAATTGACAAAATGTGACTGGGAGAGTCTTTTGGTTTGACGGCTCGCTCGCAGCTGTGACAACTCCCTTCTGCAAAATGCTGTGTCGAGAATGAAAAGTACATGTGCCTGTTTGCCTCTCGCTCGTCACTAGTCAGCGACTAGTTAAGGAGGGAACTTCGATTATGTTCTTTCTTCTTCACTGTAACAGTTCCAGTGACTTGCTTTAAGTCCTCAGATCAGTGGAGATTTAACTGATCATCTCCAGTAAAAATGTCATCATCACAATGTCTCACCCACACACATCACCTTTGGAGGACGAGCGACAGCGCCGGTGAAGCCTCCGTGAGCAACATTTTGTGGTGTGTCTTTATTTTTGTTGATCGATGTGTTGTTCTGGTGTTTGTTGTCGCTTGTATCCTGCTTGGCTACCTGTCTAATAGAAAGCTCAAGAATACCATTCATTCATCCATCCAACCAAAAGGTGACACTCATCTTTTGCTCAAAGTACAATTCAATTCGCCAAAGGCAACAAGGGCCACTCCAATTTCTCTACCGGTAGTCAGTCCAATTGAGTGCTTTTTGAATCTTTGTTTGTTGTCTCCCTGATGGCCAGTGCTACGAGTGTTGTTCCTCATCCAGTCGTCAATTTTGGAATGGCATCCAACGACACGAACACTATGAAGGTTCATGCGGCTCCAGAGGAAGAGGCAGCTGCTCCATTAATCACCACTACTCCCAAAGCCAAAAAGAAAAATGGAGTCAAGGCTACTTCTGCTAATAGTAGGGCCAAGGCAACTCGCACTACTTCGGTACAAACAGCTCCCGTCGAAGGAGAAAATAATAAGCCCAGCAATAAACCAAAGCACAAACGATCCAATTCCGATACCATGGGAATCTCCTCGAGTGATTTGTCTACCGCCAGTGCTCCCGTGACACCGACCCAAAAATCCGAGAACAAACTGCTCCGAAAGGGATCCCTAACACCCACTACACGAGGAGCGCATCTCAAAAAGGGCGTGCAACGAGTCAAACGAGGGAATTCCTTTGATGGTGTTGGAGCTAGCAGCAACAGTAGCAGTCCAAAGCCAGAAAAACCAACCATGAAAAAGGCTCCCTCTCTAGGACAAATCAAGGGGAAAAAGAAGAAAGATTTGGTGCAACAAACGACAAAACGAATGAGTTCCAGTGTCTCCAAACTCAAGGCTGCCAAAGATCTAAGCCAATCGGTAGGGAGACTCAGTGCCAGCACGTCCAAGCTCAAAATATCCAAAGATCTTTCTGCCGTAGAACAGCAAACGGCCAAATGGCTTGCCATCAGCCTAGCCAAAATAAAAGCCGCCAATCAAGACTTGGAATCCGGAGGTATCACTCCCATGCCACCAGCATCCGGACGACCTTCCCTGGAGAGCAACGACAATATGGAGCAAGAAGATGAATCCAATGGTCCGGGCAGTCCTGGAGCCGGAACACCCAGGTCTTCCGTGGCATCCTTGAAGCCGAAAACCAAGAATCGTGGCGGCAGTCCAGGAGCAAAATCACGATCGTCCGTGTCATCGGTCAGATCCAAACAATCCAAGGGGAAATCCAAAGCCCGCGCCAAAAGCGTCATGCTGGGGAATAATTCAGCGTCTTCCTCCTCCTTGTCGCAGAACAAGAGACATTCCCATGGCACCAAGGTAGCACGACAACAAAGTCCACAACAGCAACGATTCATGTCGGAATCCGAACGACTCGCTCCCATTAGTGACAAAGTGGATACGGCATCGTCGAGGTCGTGTCGAACTGTTTCCGATTTAGAAGTCCGATTGGAAAGTCAACGAATGCTGGACGAAGGAGCATTTTATGATCCACAAAAGACTAAATCGACGGCTAGCGACGCACTCTCATCGACAATCCACGGTTCTGGCATTAGTAGTGCTGCTGCAAAAAAACAAGTCAGTAACAAGACATCGTTGGATTCGAAATCGGCACATGGGTTACCGACCAGTCTGTATGCGGCAGAGGCGGCAGCAAAAGCCCGTTCGTCGTTGCAGGAGCAAATGACCAATCAATCGGAACGAGTGCATCGACGACGCGCCCAGCAGACGGACGCCAATAACAACAAGCCCAAACCAGGAAACGTGACATTTTTTGGCAATCCGCTGCTCCCCATTGATATTGTCGGAAAGATGCAGAAACTGCCCAAATTAAATTTGATGCATCACAAGGATGCTCTTCAAGTACTGGGATCCATCAACTCCATGAAACGACAACAACTCAACGTGAAAATGGAATCAACGAATGCTTCCACCGCAGCTTTGCCGTTGTCGCGGAGTTTGACCAATCCCAGCAGCAGCAATAATGAAACTCCGTCGGAGGATGGAAAAGCAAAGACAGAATTAAAAGTCATTCAACTGCTCAAAACAGCCGGGACGGCAGCATCCGCAACACTCTCCATGACGGGCTTTAAAGGTGGCGATCCGGAAGATCAAATCAATCATGATCGCTCTTTGATTGTAGCTCCGTTTTATTTGCGAAATCACAGCAATTCCATGGTTCGAAGACGTCTGATCGGTGTCTTTGACGGTCACGCCGAACACGGATGCAGATTTGCCGAGCACTGTCAACAGCTATTGCCGAGCTTGCTCTCGCGCAAACTGTCGGAGGAATTCAAAAGGGCCGTGGAAGATATTTCGGCAGGCATCAAAACGGGGGAAGACGAGGTGGCAATCACGAAACGAGTGCTGATAGAATCCTTTGTCATTATGGATGAATCCTCTCCCAGAGAGGCTACGGGGGGATGCACTGCTACCGTGGTCTACCAACAAGGCCAAAAAGTATTTATTGCTAATACGGGCGACAGTCGCTCGTTCATTGCAGTTTATCGAAAGAACCATCCCCACATAGTTCAGCATCAAAAGAAAGAAAAGGGGGGTAGCCCAAAGCAATCGAAGAGTCCGAAATCAATGACAGCAGATGATACACCCACCGTCAGTCACACAAAGGTGGTATATATGAGCAGGGAGGACAAACCTGACCTTGTCGACGAACGAACACGACTAGAAGGATGGGGAGGGGAAATCATACCGGCCGAGAAGAACAAATCTGCCAAAGTCAGATTCCAGGCGGGCCGCTCCGGCAAAATATCTGCTACGTTGAGTATGAGTCGGAGCATTGGAGACTGGCAATTCACTCCCCTTGGCGTTATCGCGGATCCAATCGTCGATGTCCTGGATCTCAAAGAGCTAGTCGAAAACGAAATGAGCTCTGATGGCGACGATGAGAACAATGACGATGATGTCTGCGTGTTTGCAGTGTGCGTTTCTGATGGCATGATGATTGAAAGCAATGACGAGGCCGAAGTTGTCGCGTCGGAACTCGCTACCAGCCTCTTCAGTGACGACGGCCACTATCCCTTGAGTTCGTGTCAACACCTCATCACCAGGACTGCTGCTGTTTGGGATAAACGAAACAAAGGGAAGTTTCGCGATGACATCACAATCGCTGTGACAGTTTTGAGAGCACCATCTTCGTCGGGTGACTAGCTTCTACGCTGTTTAATTAATAATAGGTCACAATTTGCTACCGACGTGGTGGAGCAGGTAGATTGGTTGAATGAATATTTCAGATGTTGAGCTGTGTGGGACATTGAAAATCCATTGCACGGTAGTGCCGCTCCCTTTTCAAGTTTGCCGGAGGCCCAAATACCGGTACGGTGCAGTGGAACACATCAATCAAGTTGGCCTCTGATTGCTGCTACCGGTATCTGCTACTCGTACCGATTCGAATTGAACAAAAAAGTTTGCATCCGACCGCCGTTATTCCCAGGCTGACTAAAACTAGATGTAGTCGACTGAATATCATCCTCCGTATTGACTTTGGTTGCCTATGATTAACAGTATGGTCAGTAGTAGCTTGGCAGGTGTACAGTAGCTTAGCTTTGCTCTGCTGCCGCCGCCTTCTGAGTCATCTCGACAATCAAAGTGCGAACATCTTTTCGGTCCTCTGCTTGTCTTGAAAATGGCAGTCTCAATTTGAATTGTTCTGGCTGGAAAGAGAGGCCCGGTTCACGTGTTACCTGGAATGAAACAGAGTGCGGATGAGTTAGCCGAAGTGTGATGATGGAGAAGGTCAACAAACAAACATACCTTGATGTACATCCCAAGCGAGTCCACCGAGGTGATTTCTGCAGCTGTCAAGGTAATATCGTCAAGCCCAGGCAATCCCTGCACCATAGCAAGAGTAGCACTAGAGTGGTCTTCGTTCATGTGGCCACCAATCGCAGCTCCAAACTGTGCCACGGCATCCGGTTTGGCAGCAACGTACTCCTCCGCTGTCACCGACCCGGCACGGGCAAATCCACCAACAAAGCGGAGTTTTTCAACCTGAAGACGGAACCAAGTGAAATCTCCAAAATTAATCCAGACTTTAGAGTTGGGATGCTTGGCCAAATAGAGCTCTTTGGCCTTCTCAATTTCCTCCTGAGGTAACTTCGAACAGGTGCCCATTAAATTGACACGGCCATCAGCCGCTCCTTTAAATTCCTTGGCAGCCACAGTCAAGCTCGCCTTGGGGTCCACCAGGATGTCCTGAGTATGGGTAGACATGCCCGAAAACAAAAAGAGAGGATTTCCATTCTCATCGGGTACAAATCCAACCACTGATCCAGACGGGTATCCTTCTTCAGCTTTGGAATTGGTGGAAATGACAGCATACCCATGATTGTACTGAACCAACGTCCGGATTTCCGTGGGCCAATCGAGTTTTGGGGCTTCCTTCTGGTACCCCATGTAAGCTTCAGCCTGAGCCTGCAATCTCTCTTGCTCCTCGGGAGACAAGTCCGGTACTGGGCCACTCGCGCGCACTTCGTGTCCAGGAGCATTTGACTTTCCAGGTTCAGATTCCAGTTTCTCGAAAAGCTTGGTTAATACACCGCTTTGGTGGCCTCTGAAGCTCACAGGGGCAAACGCCACACTGCTCTGAAGCAGCAGAGCCAGTGCAAGGATTCGAAAGTGGATCACCATCTTGCTGACAGTTGTTGTTGACATGGACTATGGATTTCTTTTGTGCTGGGAACTGAGATGTGGATCCGCTGATCCGTGCCAGAAGATCATGCCAGATGGAAGCTTCGATCTTCGCTTTCGTTCTATTGATGATGATGTGTGGTGCTGCGTCATTCATTCGTGGATACCGTTCTTCGTGATTACTAACCAGCAGACCTGTAAAGGAGTTTCAACCACCGAACATGCGGTACCGGTACCGAACGGCCCCGCCTTGCTGGAGGGAGCGAGGACCACGGGCACTACGGTACGCAAGCTGCCTGATTAGTTTAGTTGTAGCAATGTCGCACTGAAGGATACAAAGGTTCCGGCTGAATATTTAGGTTCATAGTATCCCACTCGGGTGTGTTGTGCCCACGTTTTGTCGGGGAGTTCTGTCGAAAGGTTGGGACGCAGCAACGGAAGCAACGGCACTGGTCCTCATCCAGGCCAGAATCCACCGAGACGAGCCGTGGTATCGCTCGGTTGAAGAGGTAAGCCCATGACGTGCATGAATGATGTTTCCTTGTTTCGCAAAGGTTAGTTCGGCATAACCTGACTGAATTGACAAATATATTGCTACCATTTTTATTTCTACCATCTACATGTAGCGGTACTGTATGTATGCATGCTTCCATCATACGATACGTCACCATCACACCAATGAGAGGATCGCCCGCCGATTGAACCATTCAATGACGCTGGGAACCAACCGTGAAGTATCGACCATCTCTCCCCAATATCATTAGTGTGATCGGTGCGCTGCCCCTGATCGGGAACAGCTTTCGTGTGTAAAAGAATGAAGACGCCAAACCTTTCATTCGTGAGCGTGAAGCCTTCAGGCGAGAGCTTCGTGAACGCCATTCTTCGTCTGATTGCCCAGAAGCGTTTGCATAACGACACCAGAGTCATGTTTCGCCTCAACGACTCGAACGTCCCGGCTGAGTCCCTCTGCTTGCTTCGTGTCGATCGAAATCGAATCAGTTGAAAAGACAACAATATGATCAGCCGAGGGAAGACGCCATAGTGCCCGGTAACGGTAGAAGAAGAGCAGCGAGTGCAGCCTTTCCTCATAAGAGACAAAATGCCCGGACTCTGACTCGTCATTACCTACAAAGTTGATGCAAGACTGCAGACCCTCCAACACTCCTCTGCGAGCAGCCACATCGCTCGCTTTTGTTGTTGTGAGCAGCGCTGCGATGGCTTCGTCGATGGTGGAAACGTGTTCTTGGCCACTAAGGCTGTTCACCAGGGGTATCACCTCAGCCATCTCCTTGCCATTGTAGATGCATCTGGGCAGAGCCGCACAAGTAACCACTACTGCCGGCAGTTCTTCTTGAAGGGTCTGCTGGACCACGGATGCCACAATGCCACCAAAACTGAACCCAAAAAACTCAATGGGAACGTTGTTCTGGGCAAACCGCAAAGCCTGCTGAAGGATCTTATCTGTGAGCTGGTCCAGATCGCAGTCAGGATGATGGTATGGAACTGGGATGTATGCCGTCTCTGGATCGAGTTTCGCTCGCTCCAAGTTCAACTTTGGGTCTAGGAACATGCCGTCAAAGTAGAAAAGAGCTCGTTTGCACGATTGGTGGGTAGGGGCCTGCTCAAGTAAATGGGTTGCTGTCGGCGGGCTTGATTTTGGACCCGGCTTGTTGGTATCGCTTTCCATTTTCCGAATGTTCGAGAGAGTGAGTTCACGTATCTGTTTCGGCGCCAAAGTCAGGCCATAGTCACGGGAGAGGATCTGATTGATCTCGACGATCATCAAGGAATCCACACCAAGATCGGCAAGAGTGTGGTCTTCGTCCTCTGGTGCCTGCTCAAACCCCACGATTTGAAGCACATCAGAGAGCAAGCTTCTGGTGCCTTCTCCGCAAGCTTTGGCTTGGGCCAGTTCGAGTGGAGCGTAGGCAGAAACAACTGGTGCTTGGCTCAACAACAGACTGTCAAGAGAATCGAGCAACGATGGAAGGCTCATCGCCTTCAAACCCAAGTGGGCAAAGGAGTTCTCCATCTTTTCACGTGCAACAAATCCAACGTTTCCGAGTGCGCCCCACTGGATGGCCACACTCGGTAAACCATCACGGTGACGTTGTTCGCAGAGTCTTTCTAATGTGCTGTTGGCGTACGCATAGTTGGACTGCCCCTCGTTGCCGTAGAAAGCGATAGCCGACGAAAAGACCACGAAATGATCGAGCGAAGAGCAATGCTTTCGGGACGCGCGATCAAGAGCATCTCCGATGGAGACCTTGACTTGAATAGGAAGCTCAAAGTCGGCAAACTGGAAGTTGGAGAATAAATCGTCGCGAAGGGTCATTGCCAGATGAAAGACACCACCAATCGACATTTGCTGCTCCAGGCTTCGAACGACTTCCTCGGCGATTCCGGGGTCGCTGAGCTTGGCATCGGTAACATCGATCTGAGCACCTTGTGCGCGCCATTCACTGACCTTGAGCTGCTGGTACGCGGTGAGATTACTAGAACGTGTGGCTATCGTGATGCGTTGAGCACCTCGAGACAACAACCATTGGCAGAACTCAATCCCAACACCACCTAACCCGCCTGTGACGAGGTACTGCTTGTCGGGTCTGCAGTGGAAGATGTTCAGAGCTTCGATTGATGACTGGCAAGCACTCATATTCAATATCAATTTCCCTATCGTGTCACCACGAAGGAGTTCCTCCACAGCTGAACGGACGCCATCTGCAGGTGAGTGGGAGATTGGCTGGATGACTCCTTTGTCAAGCGCATCCTGGATGTATTCGTGGATGATGAAGATGTCCTCGTGCTGGTCGTGATACATCTCATCCAGAGCGATGCTTGAGTAGGTGATATTCTTGAGAAAGTGCTTCATCGGAAGCTGGTGGTTCTCAAACGCATCGTATCGACTGATGTCAATGAAGTGGCCGTACTTGGCAAGCGCTTCCACACTCTTCAAAAGCCGTTCACCTGAAAATGAGTTCAGGACAATGTCGACTCCGCGACCATTTGTCAGTTTCAGAAGCTGGGATTTAAAGTAATTGGAGCGAGAGTCAAGGATGTGTGATTCCTTCAGATTGGGGAAACGGTCCAACAAGAATGCTCGCTTGGAGTCTGAACCGACGGTGGTGAAAATCTCAAGACCAAGGTCCAATGATATCCAAATCGCCGCCTGACCGACGGCACCGGCTCCAGAGTGAATAAAGATACTTTGGCTGCGACGTGCACGTCCTTTGAGTACGATTCCCTCAAACGCCGTTGCATAGGCCACGGGGATGGTGCAAGCTGCCTCAAAGCTCATGCTGGGGGGGATAGTCCAAAAGGTCTCCAACCGATCCACAGGAACCCGCGGCGATATCCCAAGGTTAGAGAGATTCAAACCCATTACGCGTGTTCCGTCTTTGAGCTCGCCAGCATACTCCAACCCAATGGACTCTCCGAAGGGTTTGTAGGTACGGGAGGAAATGCGCCCACTCGCTAGCATAGCATCTTTGAAATTCAGAGGGAAGCACTTGACGTCTGCCTTTGGTGAACTACAATCCATCGTCCAATCGGGGACTCTACGAATTGATCCTAGATCGCCTGGTGAGATCACCCTCAGCTGGAAGTTTGTGTCTGCCGGAATGCCACGCTTGTCTCGCTGCTGGCAGAACTCTGAGCGCATGTAGGTACCTGACTGCTCATTTCTCACAACGTTGGACACGAGATCGAGAGCTTGGAGTCGTTCAAGCTCGTTGCTTTCCGGCATTCTTGTTCCGTCGACACAGAGTCCACGCACTTTCTGACCTGATTCCTGGGCCAGGCAACGCACAAAGCCGTCAAGTCCCGGTGAGCTCGTGGTGTCACCCAGCAGCCATAGGGTTTCATTTGGTGATCGCGCTTGGAGAGAATGCTGCAGCTCCACCAAGTCGCTTGGCTTCACAACGGGGCTAAATTCAATTGTTGAGACCTGTTTTTGCTCCACTTTGCGGAACAAAAGATACGAAAGTGAACCCCCGATCTCGTGAGACATTGCCAGCTCCAGCCCGACTTCACGTGCCGCTCGGATCCAGCCCTCTCTATCAAGATACATTCCACAGACTCTCTCGTCGTCAAAGGTCCAAAAATCGCGAATGAACCCCCAGAGACCGAGCGAGAACCAAAAGTCGCCTGTCATTTCCTCAATGAGGAAAAAACCACCTTTCTTCAAACCTTGGGCGATGTGCTTCAACGTGTGTCCAATGTTCCTCACAGTGTGAACTGCGTTGGAGGCCAAAATGAGATCGTACGAGGCATCTCCGGCAGGGGCCGGTTCGTTGGCGTCCCAGACCACGTATTTGCTCTTTGCTGAGTAGATTTGGAACTCTTTGGCCAAGTCGCCGAAATAGCCAGCTGAAACATCAGAGATCTCATAGGAAACGGCGTATTTTGATAGATACGGCAGCGCTGTTGATGTCAGTGCGCCACTTCCAGCGCCAATTTCAATTGTTCGAAGAACACCGTTGCTGTTTTGCACCACAAGCTCGAGCATGTTCTCAAGAATCTCTGGGCGATTTTTGAAGACTCGGTCGTCTCGGTAACTGCTCGTATATTCCGGGTGTGACAAGATGAGTGGCATGGCATCGTGCACCAGCTCTTGCCATCTTTCGAAAAGATGACAGATGAGGCGGAGCATATGGGACCGAGGCTGCGATATAAACTTCTCCAGAAGGGCTTGGGTTGGGGGGTCCATCTCAATTTGATCCGTACGAAGGAGTGCGCTCTCGATCTTGCGCAAGTGTGTCGCGTCTTTAAAGGCGCTCAAATCCTCTTGTCTCAAAATGCGATACAGCTGACTAAAGAGCATGTTTCGACACACAGCAACGTATTCTTGTGTCTCGTTATCAAACTCAGATTGAGCAATGAACGCTTTGAAGTCCACCTTGTGTAGGGCGACCTCATCTCTGGGGGGCGAGTAATTGGAATGGATTGCCACATCTTCGATTTCGACGACGGGGGTGCGTACTGACCCATTGGAGCTCTCAATCGATGCTGGAATGTTCTTGTGGTTTTCAGGCAGGCACCTCGGGTCGAAACGAAAGCTGCCAATTGAGCGGGGCACACCTATGGCTTCATTTGCTGACCCAACAAAAAGCTGTGAGTGGGGGAAAACAATGGGTGAGCACCATGCTGCCACCATACCGGTACTAGCGAATAATCCAATGCTCTAGGACCCTTTGTTCTTTCGCAATAGCCCCGCGACGGACATGACGCTATCTTGCCAGCACTTACCAGTTGCAAGGTGGCGTCGAAAAAGGTTGGCCAGTTATGCGTGAAGTCCAATGCCGCATGCTTCCGATCCGCTGAGACTTGGGATATTCCACGAAACAGGTTTCCGTACTCAATTCCAGTTCTCACGAACAGCCTGTAAACATCGTCACGCTGCAAATTGCGATTGGTGTCGGCATCCATCCAGCTTAACGAAAAGCGTTGCTTGTCAAGTGATGCAGAATCCGTCGAAGCTATCTTCCCTTCCGCTACAAGCTGGACTCCTTCCGTCACAGTGAATGTATTCTGGAGCGAGTCAATTTTGACACTTAGCTTGATGGTGGATGTATTTCTGAAGATCGAGGCACGAACAAAGCGAATGTCCTTGAACTCAACGGGTAGTTTCAATGGGTCCTTCCGCTGCGCCTTCGCCAGAGTGAGCCAAACAAGATGGAGGTAACCCACCCCAGGGAAGATTGGGTTGCTGTTCACAATGTGATCTTTGACAAAAGCATTTTCAGGATCATTGATGTCAATCGTCCAGTCCTCGACATGATCGGTTGCAGTGCCCTTACCCCACTTGATCTCGGGCAGCTCCCATGTCTTGTGATGATCCCAATGCACAAGTTCTTTGAGATGTGCTGAGGGATTTTCAACGCCAGTCGACTTGCCTAAAAGAGCTTGCCAATCAAGCCCGCCTTTCCGACAGCCCAGCTCAGCTAGACCCCTCCAGAACTTTTCCGACGAGGGTACATTTCTCTTCGCGAGCGAAATGTGTGGGCTTTCTGGTGCCCCTGCGTAGCATTGACTCCGCAAGAGCCCACAAGGCCCCAATTCGACGATAATAGCTCCAGTGGGCACTTGATCTAGGCAGCGAAAGAAATGAACCGGTTTGACGAGGTTGTCAATGAAGTACTCGATGTCGGCGTCGTCGGAGGGGCGCAAATGTAGATATTGACGGGAGCTGCTTTGCCATTTCCCGCTACGTGCCTGGGGAGTCTGGATGATCTTCTTCAGATGTCGGGCAAACGCTGGCCTAGTCCTTTGAATCGACGAGTGATGAAAAGGGATGCCACCGCAATCTACGATAGCGCAGGGTATTCCAGCGTTTTTCACCTGTTCTGCAAACCGAGAGATTCTGGCTGCAGGGCCTGACACAGTGAAGCTCTGGGTACCGTTGTGGCAAGCGATTTCAATTCCTTCGAGGAGCAACGTCTCTAACGTTGCGCGATCAGTCTGTACGGCTGCCATTGCACCAGGCTCAAGCTTAGCTTCAACCAACGCTTGCCCTCGAAAGAAAGCAATGTCTAGCGTTTGCTCCAAGCTGATTGCACCGTCGAGATAGGCACAGACTAACTCCCCAAGGCTGTGTCCAAAGAACCCACTGGGTGTCACATTCAAAAGACGGAGTGCTTCGACCTGAGCCAGCTGAACCACAAGAACGGCGACGAAGATGTTGGTCGGACACCAGAGATCTTTGTCCAAAGAGTACAGGAGCCTGTCTAGATCAATCCCGTGTTGGCTCAAGTGAGCTGCGCAGCGTGATAGTAGCTCACGAGTAGCAGGGATTTTAGGCAGCGCCTGCCCCATGTTTGACCACTGCGAGCCAACTCCATTGCACACGAACCACACTGGCCGGGGCTCTGCACTGTTGTCAACGACTTGAACTCGCACGTTCTCCTCTCGGGTGCAGAAGATCATCCCGCGGTAAGGTTGCTTGCGAAGTGGTTGAGCATTGAGACGGGTCAAGAAAGTAGAAACGACAGGATCATGGCCGGCCGCCATAATCTCATCACCAAGCCGCTCTAGTCCTTCTTGGGTCCGAGAGCTGTATGGAAAGGCTAGCCATTCGGCTGTCTCAATCTTCTCGGCACTTTCTTTTGTTGGGTTTTCATGAATCATCTCGAGGACAACATGAGCATTGCTGCCACCGAACCCGAACGAGCTGATGCTTGCCAGCCCACTCTCAAACTGGGACAAGCTGTCGTTGATGCGAAAACGACCACTTCTCAGTCCAGATATCGATCCCTTGGGATTTTCAGCATGGAGGTTGGATGGAACCACTCCATGCTGCATGGAAAGCAGTACCTTTGCTATTCCCGCCAATCCAGACGCACCTTCAGCGTGCCCCATGTTTGATTTTACAGAACCCACGAGCAGCGGCGCTGTGCGTCCCTGCTCCTCAAATAGTACTTGTTCCATGGCTCCAAGTTCAACAGGATCACCTGCTTTGGTTCCAGTTCCGTGCGTTTCAGCGAAAGCGATGGAGTTGGGGTCGACCCCGTCCTTCCCATAGATTCGGCGTAGAAGCATTTGCTGAGACTCTTGGTTGGGATAGGTGATTCCTTGCTCGGTGAAACCGTCGCTGTTGCAACCAGAGGCGACAACCCGTGCATACTTCTTCACTGCCAGGTCTTCACGAGTCAGTAGAATGGCGACAATTCCCTCGGAACGTGCGAATCCATCCGCGCCTTCGTTGAATGATTTACATTTGCCGTCAGGGGACAACATGTTGAGGCGGTTGAAACAGACAGTCCACAAGGGGTGAAAGATGAAATTTGCGCTTGAAGATAGATGAAGGAAAACGCGATATGTGAGCGGCATGCTGGCATCAAAATGGTGTTCTAGTGCATGGGCGTGACACAAATTTCCTTGACTCACCCGCCCACAATGGCTCTCTCGCATTGACCGTTCTCAATCATTTGCACCGCCAAGTCAAAAGCCGTCAACGCAGACGAACAAGCAGTATCCACGGCAAGGCTCGGGCCCTTCAAGTTGAAGTGGTGAGACACTCGGTTTGCAAACATCGACAGAGCACAGCCAGTGGCCTCATATCCAGAAACTGAATCGAGGGCATTCGCATTGTTGGCCATGACATCTGAGCCACAAGTGCCGACAAACACGCCAGTGTTGGAACCAGACAACTCGGCGGGATTGATGCCTGCATCCAGCATCGCTTCGTACGACACTTCCAGAAGCATTCGGACCTGTGGGTCCAACTTGCTCGCTTGTTTGGGATGAATGTCGAAAAAGCTGCTGTCGAATTTGTCGTAGTCGCAAAGCTTGCCGTATCGGGCAGGGACACCGAAATCACCCGGCGCCCAATTGCGTTGTTCCTCGGTGACCAAGTCTCCTCCTTGGAGAAGGTGTTGCCAAAACTCTTCCTTGTTCGCCGACTGAGGCAAGCGCAAGGACAGGCCGCCCACACAGATTTTGGTCATTGTCGTCGTTGTTGTTATTCTGTCTCTCAAACTTTTTGTGAAGCGTCTTTGTTTTTGTGTTTGTGTCTCTCAAACTTTTGATCCAATCTTTCGTTTTCTGTTTGATGGTACGACTGTATCGGTAAGGGTCTAGCTAGGGGTGTGTACTGGTACAGTGTACCTGGCGGGTGGGACCGGTAGCGCGATGTCACGAACCCCTTTTCCTGCTTAGTGGAAAAATGGAAACCATTGAGAAAACACTCGACTTCCGCGCACCTCCTGCTGCCGATACAGTACCTTGTGGCAATAGTCTATTTTAAAATTAATAGTTAACTGTATTGAATAATTCGGGGACCTGTGTTTCTACTTTTTACTACGATCGGTTACTCGTACCGGTATGCATAGACATATATATTATACTACTAGTAATAAAGTATCTGTCGCTATAATTTTTTAAAAAGTGCTTTGTAAATTTACTGGAACGGCGATGATAGATTGACTCTAGCTATGATACCAGTATTAATAGTACTCCTACACTTGTTTACTTTTGCTTCGCAAATTGGAAGGGTATGTACCAGGGACCAATGCTGCCTGGGTAGGATACCGGCGCAGGATACACGAAAGGCCTGCTGGTACCATACACATCATGGACTGGTATGATTTGTTTAGCACCCACAAGCGGCACTCCCCTAGAGCAGCTCTGCACGACTACTGGTACCTGGTAGTAGAGTAGAATAGTAGGTTAGGGTGGTGGAGAGACTCGACTCGGCAATTTACTGAATCTCATGAGCCGACCGTCTCCGCAACCCAAGAATCAGTGGTCTCCCCGACTTGTGATCTTATGGGGAAGGAGTCCGATACAAGAGTACGTTCCTTGCCGGATTGTGGTTGCAGAGAGCAATTTCGGTGCTTGGCTGTGATTTTAATAAAAGAGGGGATTGCACGCACTTTGTTGCAAAATTGCATGATACTAGAGACTAGTCTAATTAATTGGAGGATTGATTCTCAGGAATAGGCTGGGATTGCTGCACGCAAAAACGAGAACATCTAAATCCACCAGATCCTAAGAAGTCGCTTCAGCTTCGAATTTTAATCCCCACTTCTCACAGACGCGACGGATCGCTGAGAGCGGAATACGTACTGCTTCGGCTGGGTCTCTGCGACCAAGATCTCTCCCGCTGATTTCAATTACCGTTGTTGCTTCATCGGTGCCAAGACGGTAATGCCTGCACCTTTTTGTCTTCTTGTCCACTAGAAGGGGAATGTCTGCCCGAGCAAGTATAGGATTTTCTTCTTCGCTGCACTTGTTGACAATCTGTAAAAACTTCTGGAGAACATACTTGTGAAATACAGTAGGCATCGCCCAGATCGTTTTTCCTTCTTCGTTAACAACAATAACCTTGTCCGAATCCTCCAAGGAATGCTCCTTGAGATCTTCAAATAGCTCGGCTTCTGCGCTCACCAAATTGCTAGACGGGTAAGTCTTGCGCTTGATTTCCTCTGGCAAACCCTCTTGCTGCTCCTCCAGTGTTGGACTTGACCCTGGCTGAGGCTGATCCGATCCTGCTGAAAACGTGCTGGTGTGGTAGCTCTCCGACGTGAAAGCCGTGTTGTCGCTCATTGTGGTGAGTCGCTCATTGTGGTGAACCCCCCCCCCCCCCCGCCCTGAATTCTGCTTCCCTTCCCGCTGTAGTGTTGTTTTGCCAATCGTTGAGGACTTGCTGCAGAAAAAGCTCGTTATCTTCTCTGTTGTTGTTATGATCTTTGTTTGTTGCTGCTGCTACAGTATGACAGCTGTGGATATGGCCTTTGCGCATTCATTCCCCCGACCGAACCGTTCCACATTGACGTGGAAGCGAGGGAGGGCCACCGACTGATAAACATGATCCAAGCCAAAGGTATCCTCCTCTTTTGTCATTATTTCGATACTTCTATCTTTACTCTATCAAGATTTTATCTCCTCTTCTATAGCGGCTACTCCTCCCGCTACGGTATACTATACTAGTCTACTCCACCATGACATACCAAAAGTAATGCTGAGGCGAGTGCCATGGCCTCAAGGATCGAGAACGGCCTTTTCATATATAAGCCTGCAAGCTGTCTATATACCAGTACCAGTAGCAAAACTTCCATTCTTCGTGGAGACGACCTAAAAAAACAGGCGCTTCCGTCCCAAAGGCCATGGGGTAGGGTACGAAGAACAACTCATCAACTCCCTTTCCGTGAGGTGAGCGAAGTACCGGTAGCATAGCATCCTAGAATCCAGGACAGCAGAACCCCATGGGCCCATGTTTGTCCATCGCACTGAAGAATAGAATAGTTACATAGCTGATATTACCCAAAGGTCCAAGGTACTAGTATCAGTGTTAGTCCATGCCGAGCTGGCTAGCTAGCTAGAGATGAACAGCAGCAACAACCACCCTCCCGTTTCTTCCGACTTGTCGTCGTCGGACCGACATGGCCTGTCGAACAGCGGAACTAGTACATCGACCAGCACTCGGTCGTCGAGACGATTGTTGGCGAAGGATTTGCGTGGCTCGGAAGTGCAAGTGTATCGGTCCAATTCGGCCGCGGGCATCAATCCATTGGATTTCACCATTGACAAGTTACGCTTCTCCTCGTTGGGACGCCTCTATGGTCGGGAAGAGGAAGTAGCCGAACTCAAAGCGGTAATCGCTGAACAGATGGAACGACTAGCCAAGTTTGAAGAGCAGCAGAAAAAACTGTTGGAGAAAGAACTGCAAGAATCATTACTCGACAAAAATCCCAGCAACAAGGCAAAGCATGATGATGACAATAATTCAGCCGGCAATAATAAGGATTCCAATAGCGAACAACAACAACCAGGCAATCTTAGTGCCATTCAAGAGAGCGAAGAAATGATGACTGGCTCGTCTGATGATAAAGATGATTCCAAGCCACACAAAAGTCTCGTTTGTGTCAGTGGCTCTGCAGGAAGTGGCAAATCGGTCCTTGCCATGAAAACCCTCTCCATGGTGCGAGGACACCGCGGTTTTTTCCTTTCTGGAAAGTTTCATTGGGGAGACACAACCAGACCGTTGGAGGCTATTGCCAATGCCTTTGACTCTCTCTGCGATGATCTTGCTCTCTACAAAAGCCAACAAACCACGCCAGAAACGGGGTGCAACCGATGGCTCTTCTCCTTTTCGGAGTTTAAGAAACAGCTCACAGAGACGTTTGATGCCGAAGAGCTGGAGTTGCTCCATAGGATCATTCCCCATTTGAGATCTGTAGTGGAAGTGGCGGATCCCATCATCACCGAGCCAATAATACACGAGGGGAGAGGGGTGTCAGACACGGATTATGTGGGATCTGAGCTACGCCTCAGGATTACCTTGAAACGCTTTGTCAAACTGTTTTGTTCTTTGGGTCCTCTCGTTATTGTTCTGGATGACTGTCAGGTAGGTTTAGATATATTTTGGTCCCTTTTTGATTTCGTCCACTGCATCCAAGTCAGCTGCCGTCTGACCCTCAAGAGTGTTCCAGTGGATCGATCGACCTTCTTTGGAGCTCTTGGAATCGCTCATCAGGGACCACGAGATTGCCCCCATCACTGTCATTGCCAACTACCGCGACAATGAAGTAGACGATCAACACATTTTCCAAAAGGCTGTCAAGGGCTTGGAAAGTGACGAAGGGTTGTCATTATCGGTTCATAGGATGCAAGCCAAACCCCTGGAAGTGGATGACATTTGCGCCTTGTTGGAGGATTTGATCGATGCGGCACCAGACGATACAAGACCATTGGCACAGTGCATCAAGAGCAAGACGGACGGAAATGCTCTCTATGTGCGCGAGTTTTTGCTGTCTCTGCATCGAGATGAATTACTGACGTTTGAGTTTCGTGCCATGCGATGGTAAGGTTCAGAAAGCTACCGGGCAAGTTGGATTTTGTAGACATGTTGCTGTTGTGACTCACTCCTTTTGTCCTCCAGGGAATGGGACGTGGAGAATATCAAAGTGTCTGCTCGAGTCACCGACAACGTTGTGAACTTGATCAATTACAAAATCAAAGAGCTTCCAGCACTCTTTTCTCGATTGTTGCCGCAGATAGCATGCTTGGGATGTCGGTTTCCCATCCCCGCGTTTGACGCTGTGGTGAACAATTGCGTGTCGGAACTCGAGGCCGAGGTGGCAGAGAGTTACTTGAGGTCCATTTGTCGCCACCAAGAAAACGAGGATAGTGGACACATGGACGCAAGTGCAGCGGAAACGACTACATCGACAAGTGAGACAATCCTTCTAGTATGTGAGAAAATTGGTTTGGTTTCGAGTTGTGGACTACAAAGTCGGTACTATCAATGGGAACACGACAACATACAGCAAGCTGCTCTTTGTTTCGTACCCGAGGAAGAATCCCTCGCATTCCAATTTGAAGTTGGAAAGTTACTTTTCAACAGCTTGAAGGAAGAGCACTTGATGGAAGTTCTCTTCGTGGTAACGAGCCTGTTGAACTCCGACCAAGAAGCTCTCACGAAGGAGGATGACAGTTTACGCATTCAAATCGCAGAATTGAACTGTCGATTCTGTGTCGCAGCCTTCTATGCATCAGCTTTTGAGTCTGCAGCTGTGTATTCAAGGAAAGGTATCGAGCTTCTGCCTGTGGACAAGTTTGACAAACACTACGACCTCGCTCTCGATTTGTACGAAATAGCAGCAGAGGCTCATTTCAGCACAGGGGACTACACCAACGCAATGCTCTTCGCCGACGAAGTTGTCGAGCTCCCGCTTATCCCGCTTCTTCACAAGCGACGCGTCTACAAAGCAAAACTCCTGTCACTTGGGGGGCTCGGGCGTGTGGCTGAAGCAAAAGATCTGTGTGTTCAGGTGCTGCAAATGCTCGGGTGCAGATTTCCCCGAAAAATGAAATCCATACATATCCTTGCCGGCGTGATCAAGTTGCAGAGTACGGTTGAGAGTATGGCCAAGAAGATCGATAATGCGAAGAGGCTAGAGGACGAACAGAAAGTATGGGTACACGACCTGTTGGACAGGTTGGTGACGTACAGCTTTCAAGCTGGGGACACTGATTTGCTTTCCCTGACAATGCTCAAGGGGCTCAGCCTGACTGCCAAGTGGGGTATCTCGGATAAGAGTGGTCCGCTACTTGCATCTGGGGGGTTGCTCCTGGCGATTTTGGGTAATTTTGCCGGTGCTAAAAAGCTTGCGGACTTGGCCATGAAGCATGCCAACAATGGCACTGACGCCAGAACACGTCTGGTCGCGTACCGTCACGTATTGCATTACCAGGTCGCTCTTCCCGCATGCAAAAAGGCCCTAATGGATGGGTACCGTTCTGGTTTGCGGCAAGGAGATATTGAGTCAGCGCTGTGGAATATTTACGGGCACTGCGATGACCAGTTTACAACTGGGGCCAAGCTGTCAATTGTCATCAAGGTACGTTACATGTAGCAAGCCAACTCCAACACCCCACCTTTTGTGACGGATCCTGAAAGGCTTGTGTTTTGCCTGCAATGGTACCGGTAGGACTTTGAGATGTACACTAGGCAAGCTCTACAATACAATCACGTGATGACCGGTCGATGCTTCAAGATCGCATGGCAGTTCTGTGTCAACCTGCGTCAACACGGTATTGCACGAGAGATGCTCACCGGCGAGATCATGGACGAAAAAGAGATGATCGCGGAAATAGAAAGGGACAAGAGTGACGGCCAAACTTTAATCAATCTCATGCGATGGAAAATCCATGGGTGCTTCTGGTAAGCAAGCACATGAGGCTCTTGTTGGAGCCGATTCTTCTGTTGTGCTGTCGGCAAGCCTTATCAATTCACCCACTTCTGTCTTTCAGGTTCAGGGACTACGAAGAAGCAGGCAAGTTTGTTGGTCGAGCTTGGTTTCAAAATCTGCAAAGCGAAGCGTGTCCTCACACTTGAACTTGTGCTCACAGTTCGAATAATTCAAGAGATGAACTTCCACAAGAAGGCTTTCGAAGACGCACTCCCCGGACTCGGCTGCACAGCGAGCTTGTACCTGCATTGCGCCCTGTCTTGTATCTCAATAGCACGAACCAACAAAAGTGAAAGGCAGCACTTGTTGAAAATGAGCAAGTTCTTCCTGTCCCGCTTGAAGGAATGGAACAAGAAAGGCAATCCCAACACGCTGCATTACCAGCCTCTGGTTGAAGCAGAATTGCTGACGTTCAAAGCCGATGATGGTGAAGCCAAGCGAAAGTTCGACAGCTCGATTCACATGGCTGGACGACTAGGCCTCGTTCAAGACCAAGCCATAGCTCATGAAAGACTTGGCGATCATTGTCTGAGACTTGGGTACCAGAACGATGCAAGATATCATTTTGACTCTGCGTTGGAGCTCTTTAAGTACTGGGGAGCTGACGCAAGGGCAGATCTCCTTGCCAGTGATGTATCTGATGCGGCTCCAGCGAAGGAAGTCGTGGCGAAGCAAGATTTGCATGACGATGCCAGTGCCCTCACCACTGAAATGAGTGGTGCGTACCAGTTCTTCACCAACAGGTAAACTTACTTAGTTGAGTTACTCTTGCTAAAATTGTATGATCATCTCTTCTATCGTGATTTGTTGCCTCGTCAGGTTTTAGTAAGAAACTCAGTTGGCCGCAGGCAACAGGAGATTCCAGCGACTGCAAGAGCTAAGCTTTAGTCTATGACTTATAAGTTAATTCAACTGTAGTTCCTGTCATTGCCCTTCATTGAGTATTAGTGCTCTAGCTAGTCAGCCACGGGAGCTGGAGAATGCCGAATGCCAGTGGGATCATCCGGCTGGTTCGTGATGTCCCGAGACGTTTCACGATACGGCCGCTCACAGTATCAGGGATGACAGCAGAGGAACACAGGGCACCAAAATGGCCATTCACTCAGGCCAGTTTCTTCCACAAAGAAGAGAAATCCAAAGAATGTACTTTGGGTGCTTTTGGGATGATATTACCATAAAGGTGACTGGATCCAAACAGTCCTTTTCCTCTTTTTGTCCTTCCTGCCAAATGGTCATGGTAGACGTCGAGCGGAGATCCTCCAGGAAGAATCGCTGGATGTATTGTTCAGCAAGGTTCTCTGAAGGGGTCCAATCAGCAGGGACCTAATCGAGACAGATGTGCGAGGTGTTTGCCTTCAATACTTCCTCCATCTTCTCTTTGCCCACAACAGCATACAGTTTCTGAAAAACTTCTGGCTTCTTTTCTCCAGTTGCAGGGTCCATGAAGAGGCCGCTCAAGTACACCTCATTACTAATACTGATCTCCAACTTCGCACGGTGAACCTGTTTTGGATCAGCCAGCATGAGCTCGAATCGAAGTTATGCTGTTTTTGGTTTTCCTCCATCTGGCATACATAGAAAAGAAGAAAAGCACAGGGCATAATATGAGAGTGGAATGATGTCATGACCTTGCCAGTGCACGGCCGTGAGTGCCCGTACCTTTGCTTCTGGATATCTCTTCCTGGAGCTGACTGCTCTCTTCTTGCAGTTTCGCAATCTCGGAGGCTTGTTCGTCGATCTTGGAGGCTTGTTCGTTGATCTTGGACTTTAGCGTTTTCACCTTTTTCTGTAGCTTGCCCTTTTCTTCATAGAGCTTTCTGTTACTTTCAAAGACGGAGGAAATTGCTTCTTCCAAATCGTTTTGTATGGCGGCGTGTTCGGCAAGAGCTTTCTTGACAGGAGTTTCGTTCTTGGCAGGAGTTTCCTTGGTTCTTGTTGTACATTTCATGGCAGGAGTTTCCTTGGAACGTTTCTTGGCAGGAGATTGGGATTTGGTTGGGGAATTGATGGAGACATGAACTCGTTTTTTTTCAGCGGGGGCTTTTTGTTGCTGCTTCGAAGTTCCTCCGTTGTTTGCACTGCGGCTAGAAGTTTTGCTGCCTGAGCCATGAGTTTTGGCACGAGTGGTTGTCGCTTGCTTTTCCTGTTCATCATCACTCATTTCAAAATCACTCGCAGATCGAGGCGAACCAGATTGACCGTAATTGACGCTGTCATTGTCCAACCGATCTTGACCTTTAGTACAAACTCCAGGGATGTTGCTTGCAGGGAGGGATTGGACAGATGCTTCTGAATCCTCATCATAGTTCTCTTGGCTGCCAACCGGATCTTGGCTGTCCACTGGCTCTAGGCTCTCAAGGTCAAACGCCATTGTCTTGTCTCTCTGTTCGACGCCAATAAGCTTTGGAAAATGAAAACGAAAAAGTTCGGGTTTGAAGGAAGGGAGAGTGTGCGTCATTTTCTGACCAGCAGAGAAGTGCGCAGCCCGTCATTGGTCGCAGACTCTGACTTTGACTCACTCGACTAAGGCGAGTCACTCACCTTCTCTTCCGTAGGATTGCACCGTAAGAATCAAATTTTCACTTTTCTCCCAAACAAACAGTTTTGGAAGGAGACGTTCGTCAAACATCATTTCGCTGCACTTTGTCAACACAACTTTATGCATTCAGTAATCGCCACAGCAAAAGCAAATCAATAAGATGCCTACAGGACCCATCTTTTTCATGGGAGGAGGAGGAACGGGGAAGACTACCCTCGTAAGTCCACGTGTGCCTCTTTGCTAGGAGATAGCACGCAATCCTGACATTTCCTTCCTGTCCGAACTTTCGGAGCAGTTGAACATGTACACAAAGCAACGAAGCAGGGAATTAGGCGTCATCACGGAAGTTGCCAGGTCAGTGATGAGAGAGAAGCAAATCCTTCAAGTGGACCTCAGCCGTGACGATGTGTTTTGGGATCTTCAGATCCAGATTGCACAGCAGCAAATAGAGCAGGAGCGAACTCTGGAAACCTCGATTGTCTCCAACTACATCTCTGATCGCTGTGTCCTCGACGCTCTCGCCTACGCAACACTCCGCTTCCCTGATTCGTTTCCTCCTTTAGGATCAGTGCCAATGACACAAAGTGGTCAAGCAGCGCTCGTAAAGCCGCTTCTGGGCTCGTCCGAAGTTGCGGCAGAAGTCCTGAAACGCTACAGAGGAGCTCTGATGGTCCTTGTGCGCCCTTTCGATTCAAACGATGCCTGTGATGACGGGGTTCGCTTGGTCATGTCCCGGAAAGAGCTCGACCAGTACACCGCTCGTTGTCGCGTTTTGCTTGACGCTCTCGAAATCCCTTTCGTTCAGGTTGGAAAGGGGAAGCCAAATGAACGGTTACGCTTTTTGGAGCAGTGCGTGGAACGATTCCAAAGTGCTATTTCAAGTTAATTCAATTGTAGGTCCTGCCATTGTCCTTTATTGAGTACTAGTGTTCTAGTCAGCCACTGGAGAAAGCCGAATGCGAGTGGGATCATCCGGCTGGTTCGCGATGTCCCAATGCGTTTCAAGAGATGACAGTGTTTCACTACCAACAATTTCCAAGTCGTATTGTAGGATGACCGTTGCAACAATACTGTTAACTTCACGCCGCCCCAAGTGCATTCCGACACAACCTTTGGGGCCCTCTCCGAATGGAAAAAACACTGACTTGTGCTCTCCAGGTACCAGGAATCGCCGCGGGTCAAACTTTCGAGGCTCTTTCCAAACCTCTTCGTCCAAGTTCATTTCCGCCAAGTGCACCAGAATTCCAGTGCCTTTCTTGACGGGTCCTGCTGGGAAGTTGGGGTCGTCCTGACATGCTTGTCTCAAGACCACGGGACCAACTGGCTTGAATCTCAGAGACTCGTCAACAATGCTGCGCAGCAGTGCTTCCTCATTGCTGTTGTGGAGTTCCTCTCGGAGGTCATGCTGTAGAGCTTTGTCGCCCGCTAGCGCCAACAGTGTGTAGTAAGCCGTAACCGATGAAGTGTCAGTGCCAGCCAGCAACATTTCCTACCGTACGAAGCATTGGTGAGCAAAAACAGAGTGGTAAGTGCAAGGTTGTTCTGTTGGTGATCAGGACACGAAAACTTCACCTTACCAATGAACTTTGCAACAACAATTCCTCGCACTCAGGTTCCTTCACACAGACTTCCCGGAGGCTCTCAACAAACAGCTTCCGTTTGCTCCCCTTCTGGGATGGGGTCAGGGATGCATCCCTCATTTCAATTGCTTTCAACAAGTTTTGAACATGACCCTTTAAGCTGGATACGGCTTGGGAATGCTTCTTGGCAAGAGACTTGTCCCAGTGCTGTTCTGGTCGGATCAAAAAGTACTCCCTTGCAGGAAAATGCAAAATGTGAGCGCCATGGTGTCATGATGTTTCCGATTTCCTGTACCAGGTACCCACCACGCCTTAAAGTATTGAACAATCGCATCTATGAAAGCCGCCTCGTCAACCTTCAGGCCGGCAAACTCTGTGGAGTCAACGCCAAAGAAGGCACCAAGACTTGCACGAAAAGTCAACCTGCGACAGATTGCTAGAAGATCTATTCCCTCTTTTCCATCGGCCTTCTCCATATGGGCCGTCAAAGTCGGCTCCGCCTCCTTCTGAATGATGCAACTGGCATGCTTCAACGCATTTGCACCCAATGCTTTCTGGAAGCAGCCACGAATCTTCTTCCACTTAGGGGTATCGTTGTTCCAAATGAGACCATTCTCAAACATGTGGAGCTTCTGCAGCCCACGATCCTCGCCAGGACGAAGGCAGTAGTTGGTGCGTGCTTTCCCATCATTGAAGACATAGTTTGCGATCTTAGGGTCCTTGGTGAGGATGAATGGAGTTCCGTTCAAGCGGCGTTCGCAGGTTTGGGTTCCGGCCAAGCCCAGTTCCTCGGATGCAGCAACAGGTGCTGTCTTCTGCAAAAACGACTCCAACAAATCCATTTCCTGCTTCGTCCCGCCCCGATCACGTGATTGGACGAAGACGGAAACAAGCAAAGCAGCAGCAAACAGAGAGAGCCCCATTGGGGAGACCAGCTCACTACTGTTACGGCGAGAAAAGATATCAGCGTTCATGCGACAAGAGCCTTACAATCAGTCTTTTGGAAAGGATTAGAGTTGCTTCTTTGATTGGCAAAGATTGTGAGGGATTCCATCGATTCCGAGAGCATTTGCGACGAGCTAACCCAGCAAGAGGGAATTTTCTGAGTATTGTTGCGAGAAATGGAGCTACTAGTAGCTGGTACATGAATCGCAACACCTCATTTACGTACGGTATCGGTACAGCCACAAATCGAAAGAGCATTTCCCGCAACAAAAAATGAAATTTTCATCGCGTTCACTTGGCTGCTACTCAGCTAGGAACGATCTTTGCTGTCTTCACGCAAAAACCATATTCCGGTATGCATGCATAGCTCCCCGATCCAAACTTTTAAAAGGGTGCGACGCAGTACAAGGGACCGTGCCATCGATGACCTCTGTCTTCCTTGTTGGACCCGTGGGGTGTGGGAGGTCAGAGCTGCTGGCAGACCGAAAAAGATTTGAATCCATCCATGTTGTGGATGTGCTATGCCATGGCAACCTTCTCGAAAACATCAGGAGGCAAGAAATAGAGGAAAAGGCTCGTGAAGACCAATCGTTTGTGTCCGTAGGATCCCTGGTTGACGCCCTCGTAGAGGCTTCACGCAGGAAGATCATCAAAGTGCCAACTTGTCCACCCCATCTCTCAACGGAAGATGCCCAGAATCTTCTTGTCCGACTATTCAGGAGCAACAAGGAACACAGCAAAAAAAACCTTGGAAAGGTCCAGCGTGCATGCTTGGGTACTCTGACACGGTACAGAAAGGCGCTCAATGTGCTCGTACATCCTGCCCGAGCTCATGTCATAGGCTCCAATGCTGAAGTCGACCCTATCCTGCATCAATACACTCAGGTAATGCACCTGTTGCGGATTCCGTTCGTGGAGATGAAGGAGACCGAAGAAGAGGCTCGAGATGAGATGCTTCAAAGAGCCATTTTTGACCACACAATCCCGAGTCCCCTTGCTTCATTGAAATACTATGAGACAATCAGTATGAAGAAGCAAGGCAAGTCGAAAGCCGGGAGGCCATCCAAGGATGAGCTCCTGGAGGCAATCTATAGAAATATCAATTTGCCTTTTTACATGCCCATGAAGCAGAGAGACGGAGCCGACCGATGGTATGCTTTGAAGGTTCTGGAATTCTCGGAGGCAGAGGTGAAGCAGAAATTCGAAGAGGCAAATGGCGCAGGTGGTCTCACTAATCGCTTCCTTCAGAAGCGCGGTCGCAGCCATGATTTGTTCCTCGTGCAGTTCGATGCACGCATTGTTTCCGCTACAGTCTTCGAAGTGCTGCACGGCGGACTCTTCATTCAAGGAGAGATGTACAGCTTCCTTGGGTGCAGTTCATCTGGCCTCAAGATGAGGAAAGCCTATCTTCTCCGCGGAACCGCGGAGCAAGCTGAGAAAGAGCGCGAGATGTATGGGAGCTTTGCCGAGCTCTCAACTGTACCAAAGCAGATCGCTAGGTTCTCCCTTGTAAGGTCATCCTTGTTTCCCAGCTCTCTGCATTTCCCTGTCACCTTTCTCACACTTCATCGTTCGACTCACAGCTTCTTACGCAAGTTGTGCCAACTAATGTGGTTCCTTCAAATGTGGTGAACGAGGACGACGTTGAGCATCGTGGAGCAAACTTCACTGACGGCTGCGGGAGCATTAGCCCCGACCTCGCCAACAGATTGTATCAGCAATCAAAGACTTCATTAAGGAGAAGGTCTGACAGCTGCTTCCGTGAGACACCGAGTGTGTTCCAAATCCGCTACCAGGGATGCAAAGGCGTGGTCGTGAGGGACTCAAAGCTCCCTCCGGAAACCCTTGTAATACGACCGTCGCAAAGAAAGTTTCAAACGAAAGAATTTCCCCACATCTGCGTAGCTGACTTCTCACGTCCATACTCGTTCGGACATCTGAACAGGCAGTTCATCATGCTTCTCTCCGGCCTTGGAGTGCCAGACCATGTGTTCGAAAAGCTACAGAGAGACCACTTTGATCGCATAAGGAATATGCTGCATGACAGGGATTCGGCACTCTTGGTTTATGAATGGAAAAATCGCAGCTCGTTGTTCACAGAGGACGGTCAAGACGTTCGTTCAGGGAGAGTCGATCCACCAATGCCTCCGTATATTGACTTGAAAAAGACTCAGTCTCGGCTGATCGAGGAAAGCCCAAAGCTGAAGATACTGGTGCCACAGTCGCGCACTCTTTTTGGTGTTGCAGAAACCCCCAAATACAACGAAAAAGGACTCCTGACTCCGGGAATTTTGCAACCTGGAGAATGTCTGGTCAGAGTGACTATGAAGGGAGGCACACCTGTTTCTTTGCAACACCAGAAAGTGATCGTGAGCAAGAACCCCTGTTACCTCTTGGGAGACATTCGTGTTCTCACGGCTGTCTCGTCTCACGAAAGGCCGCAGCTGAAAGAGCTGGAAAACGACCTTGTGGATACGATCGTCTTCCCTATTGTAGGGGATCGGCCCCACTCAGAAGAAATCGCCGGCTCTGACCTTGATGGAGATCAGTACTTTGTGTGCTGGGATGAGTCTCTCGTCCCACCGCTGCCCGTTGTCGACCCACACACATACCCTGCCTTTGCCGGCAAGGCCAGCAAAAAGCAAGGTGGCCGTTCCACAGAAATGGTTCGCTACTTTGCGTCTCAGAATGTAGCATCCTCGCTGACTGGTCGCGTGAACAACCTTTACCGCACATGGGGTGATCTCAAGGGCGTAACCTCATCACAGTGCAAACGGTTGGGAGAACTATTTGCGCGTGTTGTCGACAGCGCCAAGTCGGGGGAGAAGATCAGGATCGATCCAGGTCTGATCATCAGCAAGGAAAGCAGGCCTGTTGCGACGGCAACTTCGAAATACGTGTGGCAACGACTGGAATTTGCTGCAAACGAGTTTGTTCAGGAGCGCGTTCAAAGAGGAGATTTGCCCGTTGACACTGCCGATAGTGGACAAGAAGAACAAACCACTGACGATTCCGATGAAGCCGTTGCCCTTGACGTCGACAATCTCGAAACTTTCTTGATGGATCTGCTCAGTCGAGATCATTTAGCAATGTCCGAGTTCACCAAGTTTGGCCTGATAATGCAGCATCTTCGCGGGGACATCAAAGCTTTTCTCTGCTCCCAATTTGCTGCTCTCATCGATTTTGGCCGTTTCTCCTCTGAGGAACGTGGTGTGGCAGTACGGAAACACGGGGTGCCAACGGGCGTGCTGCAAAACCAAATTCGATTCTTTTCTAGGATTGTTGGATTCCGCACTCAATTCCTCAAGAAACATGAATTGGATGGCGAAGACACAATATGGAAATTTCATTGGCGCCCCGACAGTAAAAGAAGCCATTGTCACTTCTCTTCAATGATTGCACATGCCCTGCGAAAGAACACCGACGCCTTGATGATCCTGCAGGTATGTTTCGATTGGGGGTTCAATTCCTCTTATTGCAAGCGATGCTGACCATCTGGCCTTCAATTCATTCAACAGCTGCCGGACTCGGTGGTACTCTTACTCCGGTTCACGCGCTCTGCCCTGAGAACTGAGGACAAGGCTCTGTTTCTAACTCAGGACGGAAGCAGTGGGTGCAGCGACCAGAAACTTCGAGGCTCCCTTGATGTCAAAGCAGTTTTCATATCTAGTCATTTTGGATATGTCGAGGAATACGTTCTGAAGGACCCAAACTATCGAATTGATCTCTCTGACAAGGGAATGCAACTGTACCGAGGGAAACAAGCGGCAACGTTCGTGCACGTCAAGATTCTTCAAGGTTCCCCGGGGACGAAGGAATCGACTGAGGACGGTGTACCGAAACTGCAGATAAGCGTCGACCTCACACGGTTCAATCAAAGAGTGTTGGTCGGTTCGAGGCCTCATCCACTTGTCAGAAAATCTCCTGTCTTTGACATGGAGATGTTTGTTACCAACAAGAGGTCTGATCATAGCTCGCGTCCTGCTCGAATCTCTCATTTGGATGTGCTCCTGGCGGACAGCGAGCCCTGGACGAAGGCATGCTTCAGTCCTGACCAGCGGGTCGAAGGCGAAGACGACGAAGCAATCTTGCGGCATCTGCAGGCGACCGCCATAGATATTTTGAAGACAATCCGCGAGTTTTGCAGCGACATGGAATCCTCATCATCCCCAGAGGCCATCCTACGATTCAGAACCGACATTCTGGAGCCTTCCCACCACCTCTTCGGGGTCGCTAATGTGATTCCTTCTGAGTTGTGGGAAAGCATCACGTCGTTGTCCATTGAGGTATTCTCCAAGTACATCCCTCAAATTGAAGATTTGACAGAGAAGCTTGCCACGTCTCTTGCTTTCATGGCACTGCTCTCGGACCTGGGCGTTGATACGCTGTGGGGCTTCCCTGATCTCTTGGTGATGGAAGGCAAAGACCTCTCACCATACGTTTCGAAGTTGATTGAAGTACTCCGACGGTGGGACCTGTGGTTGGCTTTCGGTGGACAGCAGAAACGAAAGGAAGTGCTGCAGTGGCTGGAGTCGGCAATGGTACCGGTAGGCGGACTGGATGAAGCTCGAGCCAAGTTTGCATTTCAAAACGCAATCGAGCAAGCGGAGATCCTATTGGAAGAGCTTAACAGTGGAAGTGAAGCGCTTCGATCAAGTGCTTCTGTTTCTCGCATCACGTATCTTCGGATGGAAACAGAACAGGGACCCACGAAGGAAAACAACCAGGAAAAGGGAAAGAAGAAACTGCCCATTGTGTCTCTGCACAGTACCCAAGCGATACCCGTAGGTGTCCGGTTTGCTACTGGCGAACACGTTTGCATCTCGAAACAGCTTGTCGAGGTGAAGAAGAAAGGAGAGGATCAACATGACCAGGCTGCCAACTGGGCAAAGGACTACGAACACGAGTTCCCCGCACTCGAAGATGCTCATGCACATACTGATAACGCAGATTGTTCCTCGTTAACATCCAAGAGAGGTGGCTTCTGTGTTGGCCGTGTTGTTCACGTTTGCGACGCTCCATTCTCTGTCAAAGTGAAACTAGTGGCTGCCAGCTATGCATCAACCGCTTGCACACCTGAGCTGATCAATCAGTGCCTTGAGAGTGATTCTTGCCTATACTGGGAACTCAGTATGATTCCCGCCAACGTCATAACGCACATGCGAAACATGGACGCCATTGCAGCTTTCTTGGAGTCTTCCACCGAACAAAAACTCTTTGTGGCACCCGAAATTCTCCCACATTTGATGCCAGGATTCCCCAGCACTCAAGAAGAAACTGCGCCCTTCCCCAACAAAGAACCGCATCACGTGGAAGATTTGGCCAAGCTCAACAGTCGACAAGTCGAATCTGTTCGTCAGTCTCTCACGTCCCGAGTAAGCCTCGTTCACGGGCCTCCCGGAACCGGTGCGAATTGTTACAGTTTGCCGCTGTTGCATTGGTGGGAATGCATTTCCGTACCTCAAAATCTCTCTGTTTTGTTTGCCATTGACCCTTCCTACCAGGTAAATCCACGACAGCGATTCATATCATGCGGGAGATCTTGGCGACAACCGACCATAGAATCCTTGTATGTGCAGAGACCAATCTTGCTGTTGACAATCTCGCTCTGAAGCTGATGCGAGTCGGTCCACTGCCTTCGGGACAGGCAATCCGAGTGGGAGGGCAAGACAAGGTACACCCCGACTTGGAAGGCATTCACCTGGAATCATTGGTCAAGAAGAAGAAGGTATCCAAAAAGTCCTTGTACTTCACAGATGAGACGGACTTTTTCCTCTCACGCTACAAGAAAATCATTGCGGATGTGCTGGGTGGAGCTCGCATTGTATTCACAACCTGCGCTGGTGCAGGAGATCCAAGTCTTGTTGGCCACACGTTCGAGTCTGTGTTGATGGACGAAGCTTCCATGACAACTGAACCGGGAGGTCTTGTTCCATTGGCACATGGTTGCTGTCATCTTGTCCTGATTGGTGACCACAAACAACTTGGGCCTCATGCATTGGATGGAAAGTGCGTATCTCTTTTCGAGCGTCTCAGCCGTCAAGGAACTTCGATTCCAGCTGCCATGACCATGTTGAATCAACAGCACAGGATGCATCCTCGCTTGTGCGACTTTCCAAGCAAGACGTTTTATAATAGCGAACTTGAGACGGCTCCAGGCATTGAAAATGTGAGGCCCATTCCTCAAGGTTCAATTTTTCGTGGCCAGCCACTCCAATTTGTGCAAGTTGAGAATGGCAGGGAGCAGCGTCTCAAGAGTGGCTCCTGGTACAACGAGCCAGAAGTGAATCGAGTCCTGGAAATCGTGACGGAGCTTTCAAAAGAAGGACCAAATCAAATCGGCCTCGCCGATATCACCATTCTCACTCCGTACCGAGCGCAGCTCTATAAAATCCAAGATCGGCTCAAAAGCGTTTGGCGCGATCCTCCAGAAGTTTGTTCCGTAGATGGATTTCAAGGACGGGAGAATGAGTTCAGTGTCGTGAGTAGCGTTCGCTGTGGACAATCCTTGGGCTTCTGCGATGATCCCCAGCGCGTCAATGTCCTCCTGACTAGAGCCAAACGAGGCCTGATTGTTCTGGGCGATCGAAATACCTTGACTCGATCGAAGTTGTGGGAGAATTGGCTCAAGGAGGCGTCTTGTTGAATGCGCCATATGTTGTTCAACGTTCTTCTTCAAAGCTCCCTACTTGCTACCGGTATAGCTAGCAAGAACATTAATAAATTGTGCCATACGTCATACATCTCTTCAAACCAGTGGCCTCCTACAAGTTAGTGGACAGAACGGAGGGTCCTTCAGCCTTCAGCATACTGTAACACCTCACCAGAAGACGGATGAGAGTCAGCTTTGGATCGAGCTATCATGTCCATCTTCGGTACAGTCGGTCGAGGACCAAAAGATTCAAGCCAGAAGAGCTGCTGAATCTCAATCCGGTTAAACTTGGAGACTGGCACCGTTCCGGAAACCCTACCAAAGTGTTCTGCGACCGTCCACTCCAGTGGAGTTTGTCTCTGGCCATGGCAGTGGTAGGCATAGTTCAAGAGACACGCTTTCCCTAGCTAGCTAGCTACAATGGTACCCAGTAGAAGGCTTTGAAGTTCGAAGACACGGAAGGGCTTAGCTGCATGGCAAGGTTCTATCTTAGTCAATACTCATTCTTCTCCTCCTGCCGTCCCTCTTGCGACGGCCAAGTTCAGGGACACTTTCATCCATGGTACTCATTCGTCTCATACCAGCCTTCTTGTTTGTTCGACGCCCACTACTAAGATGAGCAGGAGCACTGTGGTCCATGTCATCTGGTGAACCGTTGTCACTGTCAGTATCCGCCATTCTGCGATGACTATGTTCAGGGGCGCTTTGGTCCATGCTGCTCCTTCTTCTCCTACCAGACTTCTTGTTTCTGCGACGTTCACTACTAAGCTGAGCAGGAGCACTACGGTCCATGTCATCTGGTGAACCGTCGTCGCTGCCACTTTCATCCACCATTCTGCTACGAGTATGTTCAGGGGCGCTCTGATCCATGCTGCTCATTCTTCTCCTACCAGTCTTCTTGTTTCTGCGACGTCCACTACTAAGATGAGCAGGAGCACTATGGTCCATACCATCCGATGAACCATAGTCAGCGTAACTGTCGTCCATACCATATCGTGAACCGAAATCAGGGGCACTTTGGTCCATACCAGAAGACCGACCCGTCTTCTTCTTGGTCTTCTTCTTTCCCGGGGTGCCATCATCCTCCAACTCTTCCTCTATCAAAAAGAATAGCGCCGAAGAAGATTCCATCATGGAGGATTTCTTCGGCTTTCTCCTAGTAGACCTATTTTTGGCAAGAGGTGAAGGGCCATTGTCACCAGAGTCATGATTTACAAAAGATTCCATCATGGACTCCCACTTAGAATCGGCCGGTTTCTCGTCGTCGTCGGAAGCCTTGGGCTCCTCAATCAACGAGAAGAGTGCCGAGGAGGATTGCAGCATAGACGCTCTCTGGGACGCACGCTTGGGTTTTGTTGTCGTTTTGCCACGGGGAGCATTGGAATCTTCGATCACTGCGAAAAGCGCCCCCGAGGACGATTCCAGGAGCGACGACCCTCTTTTAGATGCTTTTTTGGATTTTTTTGTTTTGCCACTGGACACATCATTGTTGCTGTCGGATTCCTCGCTCAACGAGAAGAGAGTCGAGGAAGATCCTTCCTTCGATTTTCCTTTCGACTTTGTTGTCTTTCTTCTACTGGGAGAATCGCTGGGCTCCTCCGTTAATGAGAAGAGTTTCGAGTTGGATTCCAGAATGGAGGACCCTCTTTTGGTCTTCTTCTTCTTTGACTTTTTCTTCGACCCTGTAGGATCCTGCATGAGATCCTCCAAACTCAGCTCTGAATCCTCTGCACCTGGAGCTGCCTCCACCTCGCCCTTGCTGCTGTTTCGGTCCATCGAGGAGGCGCTCGCATCTCTCAAACCAGTCAGAGACTCTGATAACACTAAGCTGCCTTCATTATCAGTTTCCTGCGTACCCAATGCGTTGCTGTCGTTTGATCCCGTAGGATCGCCCCCCACATCCAGAGCAGTCATGGAGTCTGTCAGATTCAAGCTCCCCTCCTGCCCGGCTTCGGCCTTTTGCCTTTCTTCCTCCTCTTTTCGACGTCTTTCCGCCTCGGCTTTTGCTCGTTTCTTTTCTTCCACTTCACTTCGAATTTTAGCAAATTCAGCTCTTTGCCGTTCTTCTTCCTCCTTTTGAAGCCTCTCATAGGCTGCATCCAATCTGCGACGCTCGCCCCCCACATCCAGAGCAGTCATGGAGTCTGTCAGATTCAAGCTCCCCTCCTGCTCGGCTTTGGATTTTTGACTCCCTTCTTCCTCAGCCTTTTGCCTCTCTTCTTCCTCCTGTTTTCGACGTCTTTCCTCTTCGGCCTTTTGCCTTTCTTCCTCCTCTTTTCGACGTCTTTCCACCTCGGCTTTAGCTCGTTTCTTTTCTTCTACTTGACTTCGAATTTTAGCGAATTCAGCTCTTTGCCGTTCTTCTTCCTCCTTTTGAAGCCTCTCATAGGCTGCATCCAATCTGCGACGCTCGGCTATTGCCTGCTTCCGTCTCTCCTCTGCCTCCAATCGACGCTTCTCAGCTTCCTCCTTGGCTCGAGCTTCCGCGTTGGCTTTAGCATCTGCGCTATCATTATTATTATTATTGTTGTCGTCTGTTTTCCATCCCATTCGCTCGTTGTGCTTCGCCATGATCTGAACTTTGATCTCTTTCAGTTGTTTTTTGATATTCTTGAGTTCCGCTCGAATTTCTGGATCGTCCGTCTTGTCTTTCAAAAGATCAGTGATGAGTTTGATGTACCTTTTCACGATTCCAAGAAGGATCTGTTCCAAGTCGGTCTCTCGAATGACCAATTTGATTCGCTTCTTGAGTGCCTTTCTCATGTCCTGGTACTGATCCAATGCCAATGTGTAGATATCCTTTTGAGACTGAATGATGGAAATCCTTTGCTGAAGGGCCCCGGCCTTGTCTGCCTGTTCGGGATCTTTCAACTGGAGTTCCAAGAGGCAATTCTCCAGGGTTGTTTGGCGAATCAATTTTGCCAAAATGTCATGTTCTTGTTTCTCGGTTGCCAATTCTTGTTCGTATTCTCTCAATACTTTTTGCTTGGATTCCAGTTCTTCTTCTAGTGTTTCCTCGTATTCTCTCTCTAGCTCAATCATAAAGAGATGTTTCTGGATGGCCTTCATTCGTTCGACGTCTTCCAACTCTTCTACTCGTCGCCGTTCAATATCGGCTTGTTCGTCTTTCCAGTATTTAAAGTGTGCCTTGTGAACACTGAGAATGGCGACCGAGTATCGAACAAAGCGTTGAACAATCCGTGCCGCCTTGTTGAGCCGTGTCTGAATCACTTTGGTCTGTCCCAATTTGGCATCGCCCATGACAAAGATGCTGCCTTTTCCGGTTTGACGACAGTCCATACCCGAGCCTCCCACGGTGAGAAACGCCTCGTTGAATGTTTTTTCCGTGTCCATGAGCCGGGCAAACTCGATTTCTTCTCGCGCCGTCAACAGTTTGCCCCGTCTGCCCATTGGCGAGACGGCCATGATGGGATCATCGTCCGGTCCAAAAATGCTGCGACTGCTGCTGAAGCGTTCTCGGATCAGTGTCACTCGTCGATTGGTTTCCAGAGTCCCCACCATGGCGCCTCGTCTCCATTCGGTCGGTGTGTGGTGGTTGGGCTGTTCGTCATTATTATTCTCTTTTTCCGATAAGTCCAATTTATTCGTGTCATTGACCCTGCGTTCAATGGTTGCATCGGCCGTCAAACTGCGCTTGAGTTGGAGTTTGCGATCTTCCACAGAGCCGTCAACGACGATTTCTCGCTTGGCGGTACCACCACTCGAAGAAGTCGCTTGCTGCGTAAAGCGTCGTTTCATCCGCTGGACTTTTCCCACGCGCCTATTGGTAGCGCCATTTTTCTTGTGGGTGGACGATGACAGTTCATCCTCATCAGGGGTGCCTCTCATGGTGCTGGCCTTTGGGCTGTGTTGCCGTGTCCATTCCAACATATGGCAAAGCAAATAATATTAACATCGCCCGAAGCGTTGAGAGGACCTGTGATGAGAGTTCAGAGACGTTGTGGGGATCCATGGTATCCCAGCCAGGTCCACCGTGCCAAAGCATAAATGTACCACCGGTTAACGTACGGTACGCTACCCACGGTAGCCTTCGTGTGTATCTGTGCGTCGCGGAAATAGGGGAATCTTTGAGGTCTTGGGTTGAAGATCGCGCTTCCGAATGATCCCTTCGCATTTAAAGCTATTTTTGAAAAGTCATTCCAGGATTTATTGAGAGCCTTACTTGATTGTCTTCAAAACCCGTTTCAGAGTCAAAGCGATGCAGTCACAGATCAAAATAATGTCCAAGTGAAGCTCCAGTGACCATTATTTCAGTTGGGGCACCAACATATTTCCCTTGACTGCACTTCTAATTCTTGGAGCTTCTTGGTTGCCCCCATGTCATTGCGCTCGGTTGCCGAAGGCCGAAGGGCGAGTGCATTCGCAGAGTCCCGCAAGCTAAGTCCCCTTTCGCTCGTGAATGCAAGCCTTTGCTAGATCTCGCATGCACCACGATGAAATGTTTGTCCCAGCGTTGCTCCGGTGTGCTTATGATACTACCGGTTCAGGGCACCGGTAGCGAGCGTACTACACTACCGGTACGGTACTAACAGTAGGTAGCCTCGCGTACGTATTTATTCTTCATTTCTACGTACAGACAGAAATACTGCAAACGACGCAAGCTGCTACCGCTGGCTGATCAACAGCGAGAACAACGATGTCAGTAGTCATGCAAGCACTTTCACAACCATGGACCAATACGGAAGCAATCACAAGGTCGACGATACGAAAGAGCCACGAGCCAACCTTCAAAAGAGCACTCATCATCATAGCATGGACGATAGCAATGGATCTGCCACCGCATCATCGATGGATGCTGAGGGAGGAGACATGGCGATTGGCGAAGAAGCAAAACAACGCGGTGCTGATGGAGAACCGTCCGCACCACAACTATTGAAGTCAATGGCTCTGTTGATAACTGAAGGTTAGAAACAATTATGGGAGCCATTGGCTGAGCAGGGAATGTCCCCCAATAGCTGTTATAGCTGTTGGAGGCTCTGCTGGATCTTACATCTAATTGTGGTTCCTGCAAGCCAGGGACCATCTAACAGTCTTGGTGTGGAGTTCTGAGTCACAGTTGGCGTGTGACTTCAATACACCCTCGCACGACAAGGCTGTAGCGTTTTTGGTGTTGGCTTGGTTAAGGATACGTTGTTGTTGTTGCTGTAGGCTCATAGAGATACGTAGGTCTCATTTTTTGGTGGTGTTTTGGTGGGTGGTGCTTGGAGGGGTAGTCGGTAGGTTGAGTGTGCTGGTTGCCAGTACACATGATATTGGTTTTGGTTGCTTATCTTGTATCCAATAGAATCGCATGTCATAGCTTTCGAGCGCTTTTGCTTGACGGTGTCATTGATAATGCCTTCGGCTACTTTGTTGTCGATTCGTATTGGTGTCGGTGGTTGAGGGTGGCCAATGAAGTCGAGTGTGGTTCTTAGTGGGCAGCCTTCTTGACCGCATTCGAAGGCTGCACACGTTTCTGCTGCGGCTGAGCGCTACCACAACTTTCATGACTGTTTGGGCAGATAACCAGGATGGGGCATTATTTGAGGTTGTTGTGGTGGATGTTGTTGTTGCTGATAGAAGTAGCAGCCGGGCTCGGGATCTGCTCTTGGGTTCACTAAGATAGGAGGCATCACTGTCGATTCGAAGGACCATGTCGCTGCTGTGATACCTGATGGTGGCGTTAGGAGGGTTGCTGCGTAGTTGGGAGTTTGTTGCAGGCGCTCTGGTGCTCGGGGACTGGTTTGTTGTGTTGGGCGATGGTGCCTAGTGCAGTGAGCATGGTGTTGTCGACTGCGCGAGCATAAAGAGGAGGACGCCTAGGATTCTGTGAATGCGTTGCTTTTCTTTCTGAGAGTGGGGCAGTTGGTCTGGAGTGTCAGTCAGTTGGGGCCATACTGTAGTTGTTGTGTGTGTGCGGGGAGTGCTCTGGATGCGAAGGTGGTGGATGGCAAATCGTTTGAGTGCTTTATCGATGTCCCTGGCATGGCGATGTCGCAGGTTCGGCTGGTGTAGTTCCATTTGAGGTGGATGCCGCTGTATAAGGCTCCAGACCAATCGGTAGTGATGTGTATTGTTTGTTTGAGTACATGTTCTAGGTGCTTGGCGTTTTCTTCTCCGACGTACTTACACCGAAATCATCTACGATAAGGAAAAGGCGACTGGTCGTGTGTCATGTTTGAAGAGTGCTGGAATTCGTTTGGATTGGTGGTATCCATGAGAGGCTAGGTAGGGAACTAGTCTGTCGTTTGCGACTCTGCCAGCTTGGGGGAGGCCATACATGCCTCCGTCGATGGCAACATAGACAAAGCCTCGTCGTCAATGAGGTTGAGTTCGTGGAGTTGATATTGTTGGACGATTTCAGTT